>JAOTQM010000718.1:0-49119 GCA_026939265.1 Oreonectes daqikongensis
TTCACTCTGTAATTGTGCGAGTGAACACAAAACGTCCTGATAAACACACACACTCATTACAGGCCTTGAACAGATAACAAATACACACTGCTCAGTTATTCCTGACACACATCGAACAAAACAGACCAGAGGAAGAATGTTTCTGTACAAAAGAGTTTTTCTATTAGTTTATACAGAACACAAACATACAGTACATCATGTACATCAAGTGTCTGTCTGTGAATGTGCTCAATAACACATTCTGTTACATTTCTACTTCAGACACGCCCAGTCTACTCTGATTGGTCAACTGTTTACAAACTAGCTTATAAAAGGCCAGGTAATGTAACTCAATCTGTTATTTTCTGTGAAAGAGAACAAAAATATACTTCACTTTATTCCTCAAAAATATTTTTTGAATGGTCATTTTTACAGTTTTAGGTAAAACACATTTCAATAGAAAGGCCTTAACAAAACAAATTTACATCAACCATTTCCAATATCCATTTCAACACTTGAACACACTTCAAGATATTAAAAACATCAATCTGTACACAACTTCAAACTTACAGATTGTGTTTCTGAAGCACCAAATGGTCCCAACAAAACAGAAACGGCATCATGCTACAGAAGCAAATAAGAAATAAAACAGCATTAAACTCTGTAAAGTTCAAAGTTCATGACTTCCTGTCGCGATCGTGTGCTTGTGTGAAGGAGAAAACCACTCAGACTGTCTCCAAACAAACAAACAAACAAACGAGTCACACAAACTCTTGTCATTCTGAGAGTGAAGTGAGGGGTTTAGAGGATATATAGATCAGAACCAATGACAGGTAAAAATGGGACATTATATTTTAAACGCGTTAACACACAAAACTCATGCATATATGCGTCTGACTCTTTAACGCTGTTGTGTTCAGCTCCTTCATGAGCTCTCTGTCTCCGTGTCCGAATGTTTCTCTCTGAAAGCCAAAGATGGAAAAAATATTCACACAGAAATCCAACTTCAAGCAATGTATTTGTGTTATGTCGCTGTTTTAACACAGGACTTGATATCTTTAAAGTCGGGCACTCGATAAACAATCAAACGATTTAAACATAAACTTTAGCACCCTCGCAATTATTGTTTTGTTTAAGAGAAGCAAAGAAGGTATTTTATTTGCGTCCCAAAGTCCTGAGCACAAAACTGACAGAAGTGCAGATACAGATTTTTTCATGTTTCTGATGTACAGTTGTGCATCTCTGGATGGTTTGCGTAGGTCCTGCTTCAGAAAACATCCTCCAACCATAAATACAGATGAATACTGGAAACGTATTAAAAAATACAAATCAAACAGTTGTTGATATAGACTACATGAAGAATCTTGTGCTGTTGTATGGATTCAATTTGTACATGACTGTCCGAAAGAGCTCAAGACATCCATAGCCATACGAACAAATTTTCTTATTAGGGGAGCCGTGGGTTTGTATAGCTTTGTACAGTTTTTATAACCGAATTTGGTAACGCTTGTATCACCGTATTTTAAACTGTATTTTAATTTAAACGAATAAAATATATGTATACATTTTACTTTAGCTGTGGTTGGTGCAGTTTTAATAACATAATTTTGAGTGCTTTACCGTCCCCGCACACTCCAAAAATTCCACAAATACACTAACCATAAGAAGACATCAACATGTAGGCCTATATTCCATGAAAACAACGGTACGTCATTAAAGAAATGATAGAATGTAAAGTGAAGCGCAAGCTCAGTCATATTCGAAGTATGCATTTTAAATAAGTTGCAGCAGCATTTAATGTGACTACATGAATAAAACACAAAGAATATTGCTTCCAAGCTGCAAAATCTGAGGCCACTTTGACAACAAGTGCAGTGCAAATAGAGTAAAAAAATCATTATAAAATGGAGGACGTAACAAAACCTCTTCGGAGCCGTAACGTGCCGCACATGCGTGCAGTGTAAATGAGGCAGCAATGCAGATCACTAACACGCACTTCATGAATTAATTCTAGAACTTCTTCAAGACTAGATCAGTATATACAAATTAAATTCCTGCCATGTAAGTTTTAGGTTTAATATCATTTTTTTAAGAAATCTGATACAATTTTTGTGTTTTCAGTTAGATTTGTTTGCTCATAAGTGTTCATGTAAATGTGAACATGTTGACATGAATTTGCATTCTTATTGATGGGAATGTGAAGTTATTGTCTCTAAATTAGTCCTGCAGACAGCAAAACCAGCAACAAAACCTCACTTCTACTTCTTTCTGTTTTTAAGCAGAACATCTGGTGTATGAATATGGATTCAGCTTCACTGTGGCTGGAAATTCCTCTCTTGCCGCAGTCTGATAAATACATACAGAGGGTGATTTATGTTTGTTTGGGTATTGAGATGTGTGTTTCTGTGGACAACAGTAACTTTACAAGTAGATGAATATGTGCTAATATTTTGTGATATTTGTTGTATATCTGACTTCAGCTATGAAAATAGTTTCAGTGGTTTCAGGATGGAAAACTGTCCCTCATTTAGCTTCAACACAGACCGGAAATAGAGGAGGAGGAGAAGGAGAGTTTAACCCCAGACCAAAAACATCTGCTCATTCAGAAACTGTGTGTGTGTGCGTGCGTGCAGTTCAAAATGCTGAGCTTAAAGTGAATGACAGGGAAAGTGATGAGAACAACATTATTTATAGTGTAACATGAAGCAATAGATATTTGTAACTGACATGATTTTTACTAGATCAAATGTAGTATTTATGATTAGGGTTCAATGTTAATATTAATGTTAATAATGTTAAATAAAATGCACAGCTCAGTACTGCCCACAAGCGACCAACCAGAGAATCTCACCACAATTATTCATAAACAGTAAACACTCAAAACACCAGCACTGGAAACAACAGGATGTGACGATTAAACACATTTATTCATTTTCCAGAAGCTTCTATTCAACATGAGGAAGCATTTGATCATTTGCAGACGACTCTGAACAAAACTGTTTAATAATTTGAGCACTTAATGTTTAACACCATTTTAAAATTACAGCTCACACACACACACAATAAAAACATAAAACATCTCTTGCAACTATTTAAACTTTTATTGATACTCTACACACCAATAAAATGATATACACACAATATGCCAAATATCAGACACTACTGTCTGTGCAGTGGAGTTCACATGAGTTTGTCATTGCACTGCATAGCATACGTACATAAATGTGATCAAATATTCTATACACATTGTGTGTTTTCACTATAAACACGGGAGGGAAATATTTCATTCTCTGTTCTGTCCTTGTTCTTTATTTCTCTCACTCTTTATCTTATTCTCATTTCAGAATTGGCCTCCATTGTTTTTCAAACCATGAAGATGAAGATGATCCTGAATAGCTAAACCCTAATATGCTATAGCTATGAGGTAAGTGTACAAATGAGCAAGAAGTGTGTTGATACTTGAGCATGTGGTGTCTGTAAATGAGTGTAGAAAAATGTTACTAATATTCCTAATAAAACACAAGTGCTGTCAGGGGCGGATTTTGTGATTTGGGGGCCCAAGGCAAATCCATCTAGGGGCCTCAAAACTATGCGCAATTTTACTTTTGCAACCCTTGTTTTTTCCTCCTCTAAACAAAAATGAAATAATGAATTCCCAAAATGAAAAACATTCACAAGCAAATTTACATCTGGGATTATTATGTGCAAACTGTGCCAGCTCCCCGTGTGTTTTTGTGGTTTACGACATTTCATGCATTTGGGACCGAATCGTTTGTACTGTTCTTTGACGTATTAATGTCGTTATGTGCCGATCTGTCTGCACAGCGGAGCAAACTAACGTATGTAAAACAACCTTTTGACCTTTGAACAGACCCTCTCTTACCAAGTGTACAGCGCTCTTTGTTTGACAGATTCAGACTCTTTGCATACTCACCGGCACATTATCATTGCAGTGGCCGGGAGAAGGCTGTGTCTGGCAGGAGAGAGCAGCAGCGGTGGGTTTTTTGTGTGGGAAAAGTAGAGACTAAAAAAGTAGACATCTTTTTTCTTATCCGCTGGTGTAGCTGTGATTCATTATTATTTATTTTATTGTGACTTTAACTTCGTTCTGCTGCTAATGTACCACAAACTCGCTCTTTAAACAGCTCTACTATCTCTGCGTGCGTAACTGTAGTGTTGAACTCGCATCGCGTCGCGCATATGCGGTGCTAATGGAATGGTCCACTCTAATCTATAGGGGGAGGCATTCGTACAGATGTAATAATAATGTTAAAACATTGACAGAATATCCCGACCATTTTCATGATTATTTGGAGCTCTAAGTGGCTGCTGACATGGCTTAATGGTTAAGTCCAGCCCTGCCTTTTAGGGGTCCTTGGAAGCTCGGGGCTCCAGGCGACTGGCTACCTTTACCCAATGGGTAAGTCCGCCCCTGAGCGCTGTTACACTGTAAAATGTATTGCAGCAGGTTGCCATACTTTACATTTATGCATTTGGCAGACACTTTTATCCAAAGCGATATACATTTGTTTCTAAGTATGTGCAATCCCTGGGATCAAACCCATGACTGTGGCATTGCAAGCATCATGCTCTAACCACTGAGCTACAGGAAAGCTGAGACAAAAATGCTTAGGAAGAATGTCATTTATTACAGTGTTGCTGTGCTAATGCCAGTAATGAGACCAGTTTCTCAAATGTGTTTTTATTTCTATTAAATTAAAGTTGAACTCAAATTGAAAACAGTACTAACAGGAAAGTAGTATTAAGTAGTAATTAAATCTACTGGCAACCTGCTGCAAAACTACAACAGTGTAGTTTTGCAGAGAGTTTATTTAAGATTTTAGAGTGTAAATCAGACAATGTTCTTGGTTAGAAGATTATTGCTTATATGAGTGATAGTTTCACAAAGGTTTCCTTTTAGTAAATAAAATTACAACACTTTTTTTTAATACATGGGGCGGTTTCTCAGAGAGAGAGAGAATTAAGCCATAGATTAAGCCATGACTTAAATTAGGACATTTAGGTAGTTGTTACAAACTTGCATTACAAAAAAAACTTTACTTGTGTATTTTGAGATAAAGCAATGGCACTGATGTATTTTAAGGTGTCAGTACGAGCTGTTTTCAGTTTATTATTCTTAAGACCTGCATTTTTGTTTTTTAACATTGTTTGGTTTTATAAAACACAATAAAATGACAATGGTTGATCAATGTACTGAGCAACATCATTTAAAAAAAGAAGAAGTTCAAAGCACATAAAACACTAAGACAAGACAGACAAAGATTTTTTATTTTATTTTTTTAGAATGTTTATGAACCAAATATCAAAAAAACAGTTTATGAGTATAACTGGCTGATCATATCACTGCAAACCAGAGAAAATAAATGTCAGTACACAGATCTCAATTCAATTAGCAGGTTTGATCCTCAGTATCAGCAGGGATTGTAGGTGGGGGGGGAATGAATGACTTGCGCTCTCTTTCACCTTCAATACCATGACTAAGATGAGACCCTTGAGCAAGACACCAAACCCCTAACTGCTCACCGGGCGCCGCAGCGCGTGTGTTCACTACTGTGTGCGTGCGTGTGTTCACTACCGTGTGTGCGTGCGTGCGAGTGTTCACTACTGTGTGCTTGCGTGTGTACACTGCTGTGTTTGCGCGTTCACTTCTGTGTGCGTGTGCGTGCGTGCGTGTTCACTACTGTGTGCTTGCGTGTGTTCACTACTGTGTGCGTGCGTGTGTTCACTACTGTGTGTGCGTGCGTGCGAGTGTTCACTACTGTGTGCTTGCGTGTGTTCACTGCTGTGTTTGCGCGTTCACTTCTGTGTGCGTGCGTGCGTGTGTGTGTGTTCACTACTGTGTGCTTGCGTGTGTTCACTGCTGTGTTTGTGCGTGTGTGTGTTCACTTCTGTGTGTGCGTGTGTGTGTGTTCACTGCTGTGTTTGTGCGTGTGTGTTCACTTCTGTGTGCGTGTGCGTGCGTGTTCACTACTGTGTGCGTGCGTGTGTTCACTACTGTGTGTGCGTGCGTGCGAGTGTTCACTACTGTGTGTGCGTGCATGCGAGTGTTCACTACTGTGTACATGCCTGCGTGCGTGCGTGCGTGTGTGCGTGCGCGTGCGTGCGAGTGTTCACTACTGTGTGTGCGTGCATGCGAGTGTTCACTACTGTGTGCTTGCGTGTGTTCACTGCTGTGTTTGCGCGTTCACTTCTGTGTGCGTGTGCGTGCGCGTGCGTGCGTGTTCACTACTGTGTGCTTGCGTGTGTTCACTGCTGTGTTTGTGCGTGTGTGTGTTCACTTCTGTGTGTGCGTGTGTGTGTTCACTGCTGTGTTTGTGCGTGTGTGTTCACTTCTGTGTGCGTGTGCGTGCGTGTTCACTACTGTGTGCGTGCGTTCACTACTGTGTGTGCGTGCGTGCGAGTGTTCACTACTGTGTATGCGTGCATGCGAGTGTTCACTACTGTGTACGTGCCTGCGTGCGTGTGTGTGTGCGCGTGCGTGCGAGTGTTCACTACTGTGTACGTGCCTGCGTGCCTGCGTGCGTGCGTGTGTGTTCACTACTGTGTGTGCACGTGGATGGGTTCCGAGTATGGAACACTTGGCCACATGTCACTTCACAACCCACTAAAATACATTTATGAACATTGACGGATTAACCACATGGGCAACTGGGTGAAAAAAGCTGGTGTGTGTTGTACATGGAGCAAAGGGCACTATTTAAGGTCCAAACCTAAAGTGAAAGTGAAGTAAGGTGTCATCACTATAGCAGTCAATTCATATTTACTTAGTGCTGTAAACTGTTATCTCAGTACTTATGTGATGGTTAAGGAGTCTGTAACAAGAATACACATATTGTGCTCAAAAAGAGCATTTCAATAGCTGTATGTGCAACTGAAACCCATCTCTCTAGCAGTTAAAATTGTAGTAATGTTTCATGTCATGTTTTTTTTATAAATGTCCTAATATTTTTTATAAAAACCCTATACCAACAGAAAGTACAATCTAGTATGATAATGTACTGTATGGTAATAGAAGTGCTGGATGACACAGTAGTGTAATGTAATGTGAGTCTGTGAAAGGAAACAGAAAGCTGCATGTGAATACAGACGTTGTCACTCATTTGTCGACTTTAGGGTCTATTTCAAAAAACGCGGTGCTTCCATTGGAATTGGCTTCTCTCTCTTCAGGACATCTACACCAGGCGGTGTGTGAGGAAAGCCAGGAAGATCATCAGTGATTTCAGTCACCCGAATCACGGGCTTTTCTCCTTGCTGCTTTCTGGCAGATGATACCGGAGCATCCGGTCCCGCACAAGCTGACTGAAGAACAGCTTTTACCCTCAGACTATTAGACTGCTCAACACTTAAAACTGACACACTCCACACACTCACTCCTCACCATACTATACACCACAGTATCACTCTTCGCCATACTATACACCACAGTATCACTCTTCGCCATACTATACACCACAGTATCACTCTTCACCATACTACACACCACAGTATCACTCTTCGCCATACTATACACCACAGTATCACTCTTCGCCATACTACACACCACAGTATCACTCTTCGCCATACTATACACCACAGTATCACTCTTCGCCATACTATACACCACACACTCACTCTTCGCCATACTATACACCACAGTATCACTCTTCACCATACTATACACCACAGTATCACTCTTCACTATACTACACACCACAGTATCACTCTTCGCCATACTATACACCACAGTATCACTCTTCGCCATACTATACACCACAGTATCACTCTTCACCATACTATACACCACAGTATCACTCTTCACTATACTACACACCACAGTATCACTCTTCGCCATACTATACACCACAGTATCACTCTTCGCCATACTATACACCACAGTATCACTCTTCTCCATACTATACACCACAGTATCACTCTTCACCATACTATACACCACAGTATCATGGACTAATGCAAACCATCCATTAACAATCTGCACTATGTGCTGAACCATCACACATACACTCTGTGTGCATATCTGTATATTCTTTTAAATTTTTTATATTTAAAGTTTATAGACATCATCCAATGTGTATATCTTGTGTGTATATATATATAATGTGCATATGTCTAAATGTATATTGTCTTTTTTGTACATTCCATCTGTTATATTTTGCACTGCTTGCCTGCACAACATACTGTCACTTACTTTACAAGGTTTAGTCATACAGTTGTTTGTCTGTTCAACTGCATTTTGCTTTGTATGGAGCACCCAAGACTTTCACTCGTGGTGATGTGACAATAAAGGTGATTTGATTTTTGATTTAATCAATTGAAAAAACACACCGAACTCCGGCATAAACGCCTTGGTGGACACGCGCCCTTATTGCGGCTCTTTGATGTGCGCCGCTCTGAGGGACGGTGGGTTGCACAATTGAAGCACCAGTGAAAACGCATCTAATTTGCATATTTCTGATATTAATAGTAGTAGTAGAAGTATCCTATGAACAGCAAAGGTTTCTTAAAAATGTTTACGTGAACTGCTAGATTTGCACCATTAGCCTTGACCATGTGCATGCGCACGGTAATTTTTTCATATTCAAAAAAATAACATGTGAAGCTCTGAATGAATAATCAACCGTTTAAAACTCTTCTGAGTGTCTGCGCGTTAGGGTTAGGCCTATATCATTCAGTCTATAGCCTACAGTTGACAAAGTTGTTTATTGTCTGTGGTGTAAAAGATGGATTAATTTCACTTGACCTTTATGTAAAATGTAGCTGCTGTAAACACGCCAGACGCCTCATCTGCACTTCATTGATGGGGCGTCGCGTCGCGATAAAGCGTCAAAGCATTCAAGTCTTCATCCTCCTCTTATCGCCCTTCCGGCCGGTCCACGGCACCTGTGTGTGCGCGTGCCATAAATCAGCAGCTCAGGTGGGTGTCCCGTCATGACGTCAAAGCTAGGCAAACAAACGCGCGAGCGCTCAGGTTGAGGTGAAGTTTAGTTAAAGTCAAACTTTGTGTCCGTCCGAGAGGAAAATGTCTGTGAGTTTCCTGCTGGAGAGGGACACGGCCATGTATGGCAACCCCGCGAGACACCTGAACCTCGCCCAGCCTCACCTGAACGTGTACCCGAACGCCCCGTACCCGGACTACTGCGGATATCCCCCTGTTTCTGCCCTCGGCAATGACCTCCATCACACAGGGAACGCGTGGAGTCCGGGGTTCGGCCCGCGGGAAGACTGGCCGCTGCTGTACGGGCACGGGACGGGTAACGGCGTGGAGGTGAACGTCATTCCGCCAGTGGATCAGGGGCTGCCGGTGGAAAGAGAGGAAGCGCAGGACTGGATGAGGCGCGCTCCCGCGAACCCGGGTGAGAAATCAAGAGTCTTAAAACATGAATCTTAAAACTTCACATCAACGTCATAACTCACAGATCAAACACTAAACAATACCATGTTATTATTACCATGGTACTGTGGGCTTTTTACCATGACAGAACCACAGTTTTTAATGGTTTTAGTCACGCGCCATGTAGCTAATAGCCTACCACATTTTTTAACTACCACTTTGTCATATAGCTTGATAATTTCCTTAAATGCCATATAGACTACCATATAGAATACATTTTTCACATATCATGAAAATGCACTATGGTAACACATAGTGTAGTCACTGTGTAAATGCTGCTTTAACTCGTGGTTGGGTAAAATATGGACAAACCCAAGCATTGGGCTAAATTAATCCAGAAAATGTCCATATTTGATCCAAGCATGAGTTTACATGTATTCATTTATTCGACGCAACTTACAGGTGAGAGAGGAGATTTTGTTATTTGACATGAAATAGTTCAGTATAGGTTGGAGTGCTCTGAAGTGCCTTGTAAATACTTTTGTATACTCATAAATCATTTAATACAATCTGATGTACCGTGGTACAGTACTTTGAAGATCAGAGTAAAACATCATGTCCAGCAGGTTGTTGTGGTTATTCACACGTGTGACTTTCATCTTCAGTCACAGCAGTTGAGTTTATAAACTCTGTGTTTACGTGTGAAGAGAAAACAGCAGCAAACACATGTGTTGTTGAAGAGTTAATAATAGATGTTTGTGCTCTTATCACAGATGTATTATGGCTAATAGTTTACAGAGTGATAGTCTAATCTCTTCTGGGAATATTTGTGTAAGTGTGTCGTGTGTGTGTACAGAATGAAAGATATTCAGAACAAACCGCTGTGAATTCTGTGAGAACGAGATTCCTAACAGACGTATGAGAAACATGTTTCTGAATTTCATTTACAGGCTTCGTCTTTGTCACGTAACATCTTACTTTCTGCTTTGGTTTGTTCATATTCAGCCTTTGGTGTTTATTTCAGTTTAATATTTTGTAGCGTTCCTCACAATTATTATTTTTCCAACGTAGTTTCGCAATTATTAATTCATCTTACACATTTAAAAAAAACATTGTTTATCAAATATTTAAATAAACTGGTGTTTAAAAGACAGGAGAGGAAACAGCAGTTTCCGTTTCTTAAATCATCCAGAAATAAAGTTCATTTGTTTAGTCTTCAGTTCTCAAAGGATGGCTGTCCGTCAAGATGCAAATGTGCCCGTCATGTTTGACTGTTCAAACTTTCTGATATCATCCATATAGGCCTAGAGAATTGTACATCATGTGACAAAAACAAATATAGATTAAACTATAGCAGAAAGAAAATATAACACTGATCTGAACTTCTTTACGCTGCATTTATAAGTTGCTTTGGGTAAAGTCAGATGCTAAATGAATACAGTAAACATATTTGAAGTTTTACTGGGCAGTTGTGGTCCAGTGGTTAGAGAGTTGGACTCATGATCAGAAGGTTGCTGGTTTGATTCTCAGGGCTGGTGGGTAACGGCTGAGGTGCCCTTGAGCAAGGCACCTAACCCCCACTTGCTTACTATACAAAATGTACAAATGTATAGTACAATGTAATGTAAGTCGCTTTGGATAAAAGCGTCTGCCAAATGCATAAATGTAAATGTAAATGTATTTATTAGAGTATTTTTGTTCATAATGTAATTCAGTGCTGTCCTCTAGTGGTCAGCAGTGACTTAAATCTTTGATTCTCTCTGCATTCCTGCTACTTGTCCTTACACAATATTACTTTACTGATGTTGATGTCAGTATAGTTGAATGTGATGGTGTTTTATTACATTCAGAGAACAGTGTTTCTGTCACGAGCATGATGAAGTTTATAGACATGATGGACAGATTGATGGTTGTGTTTATCACAACATGTCACATGACAATGAGGTTAAACACTGTAAACTGTGATTTACTGAGTTTACTCACATTGTTTGCCCTCTTGTAGCCGATGTGAGGTGATAAATGACAGTAAAATCAGTCATCCATTTAACAGAGAACTCAACTAACACACTTCCACACTCACTTTAGGTTTTGTTAGTTCAAGTAGGAGTCTCCGGTCATTACTGTACAAATAATCTCAGATTGTGTGATGTCATGATGTATCGCTGATGTCACTGAGGGAAATATCTTCATTTAATGAAAGATAAAGCGTCATGGTGCCGCTGTCTGTGAGTCAATGTCAGAATGGAGATCTGTTGCTCAATATTAGCAGCCCGATTATTCATCGCCGTGTCTAAACACACGAGACTGTCGACAGAGTGAAAGATTTTCTGAAAAGCTAATAAGAGCAGATGCCAGCGAGTCTGAGGCCGGACCGCACCCTACTGTGTGAGGACATTACACCACTGATAACTGTGTGTGTGTGTGTGCGTGTGTGTGCGTGTGCGTGTGTGTGTGTGTGTGTGTGTGTGTGTGTGTGTGTGTGCGCGTGTGCGTGTGTGCGCGTGTGTCCATGATGGCTCATGATGGAAATCGATTACTTAACATCCAAATGATGTTTTGACAAATGATGTCTACAAAGATACCAAAAAGAAACTTGAGTTGAATCCACTTCAGTTTGGTCAGAATCAAACACACCGACATAGATTTCTGCCCAAATCACCAGTTTTACTTTGTTGAAATATTCAAATGTGAGTAAAGTAGGATTGATTTAATTTTTTCAGCTGTAAAAAAAAAGCAGAAGTAAACAACATCAGACATTTACACACCTGACTTTTTTCAACCTAACATCATACACAACTGAATAAGACAGCAATCTGCTGAGTAATATTTTTACAGTTATAATTTATTGAAATATATTTACAATGTAAAAAACCCCAAAAGAAACTATGAGAACAATAAAAGAAGCCACGGCTGATTCTCATAGAACACAACACAAGTGTCACTCTTTCAGTTTATATTTCATTATCACACAAGAGAGAAGAACAGCTGTCAGCGGCCCTCAAGATGACTTCAAATTATATAACATAAAACAAATCAAGCTTTAAAATGATCTGAAAATAAACTCTTAGTGTTGCTTATTTTATAAAAAGACATGTTTCTAGAAGCTGTGGAAGAATCATTGTGTGCTGTGATGGACTCATGTCATGTGATTCACAGATATTCTAGTGAATTCTGAACAAGTGACTGTTGTTTATGTTTTTAATGTCCTTGTGTGTTTGTTTGGTGTTCTGGAGGAATGACTTTGAAGTTTTAGTTTATTTTGAATGTGAAATTCACTGCTGTATCAAGCTGAAAGTTGGTAAATGAGTTTTGTAAGAAGTGACCTGAGTATTGAGAAATGTGTCTTACTGGCGGTAAAGATTATTTAATGTTCTGGCGTTGCGTGTAGCAGATGTGGTGAACTTTTTCCACACTGAACATCAGAAGAGGAACTAAAACCGATAGAGGAATATTAAAGTGGTTAGTGTAACACACACACGCACGCACGCACACACGCAGGGGTGTTTTTCAACATGAACATCTCACAGCTTTTCCTGGTTTAAGATGCTGACACAGATAACAGAAACAGGAACTGAGATCTTAACTGATCTCCTTCCTTCTTAACACTTAAATATAGCTCATCTGTCTGCCATCATGTGTTTCCAGACATGGATATAATAATAAGAATATATTTGAATGCATATTGTATGACTGTTTGTGTAAAGTGTTTAATTAATTTAGGTAACAATAATTTGTCATTATATAATGTTCGGTGCCTGACATCCGACCTACAATTTCTGTTATATTCTCATGCATCATGAATGCAGATGTGACAGAAGTGTTGTCATGACAGGTGGAAAAACCCGGACGAAGGACAAATACAGAGTCGTGTACAGTGACGTACAGCGTCTGGAGCTGGAGAAAGAATTTCATTTTAGTCGTTACATCACCATCAGAAGGAAGGCGGAGCTTGCGGTGGCTCTCAGCCTATCAGAACGACAGGTGGGTAAAGAACTGTGATGTCATTTCTTAATATGTACAGACCTCATGTCATGTCAGGAATGTGAAGATTATTTTTTTGGCTTTTAAAATGATGTGATTCTGAGGTGGTTGTTTATCATTTGAATGGGTTTTCTGCGCTCTTATGGCTGTACAGGTGAATAACGTTGACTCGTGCTTTAACAGGTGAAGATTTGGTTCCAGAACAGACGAGCTAAAGAGAGAAAGATGAACAAGAAGCGACTGCAGCAGGTTGAGCAGACTTCGCAGCCAAGCGCATCCGTCCACAGCAGCATCTCCATGGTTACCAGCACCAATAACACTTTGATGACAGACAATAATATATCCACTACCATCAAAGAAGAATACTGAGAGAAACTGAAGATAAACAGCAAATGTTTACACAGAAACACAGAACCTTCATATTGCACTACACAAACATGTTTTATTGTGAATAAAGCACACAGTATTTCCATTTTTCGTAAAGAATTAAGATTATGTTCGTACATTTTTAATAGTTTTGATATGAGCACACTGACTGCTGAATATAATTCTTAATGGATGATTGTATATTAAATGATGATATCACCAATTTTCTATGTATATTTGCCATCTACAGTACTGTAGAATCATAAAAACGTTTATTAAAAAAGATTGAATTGAGTTGTTGCTTCTTGAATTGGGGTAATTTTAATAAAAAGAGATTATTTGAGGCAGAACACGAATGCAAACATGTTCATGTCTAATAAGAAAAGTATTTTTTTGGCCTTCTGGTAAAAGAAAATGTGCTTAATGCTTGCTAAATAATGTTTCTGAAATCATGAGGTGAAATGTAAATGATCAAATTTCTTTCTCCTTAATGAATGAATTCTGGATTTTATAGTAGAGTGGTTTTGGCCTGAACACACATGTAATGTCAGTGTACTTTAAGTGTTAGCGTACTGATCACAATGAAGTGTGATGATAACATGAGGAAACAAATTATATGTAAGCGATGTGTTTAATCATTGACAGACACGTCAGGTTAAAGATAAATAAAGCTTTACAAACTGAAAATAACCAAGAAAAGCCATCATAGATCTTTAGGCTAAAAACATTTCATGATCTGTGAAGGTTCTCTGTAACATTAGGCTGATACGGGTCTGGTTAACCTTGACCTCTCGACTCGTTCAGGTGGGTGTGGTCTGTGCAAAGGGACTGTCAGATGATTCATATCAATTAAAAAGATGATAAAGAGTTGATGACAGGAATACACTGAAGATCATGTGTTTCAACTGTTAATGTTTGATTGATTTCACAATGTCACCGCTGACCCAAAAAAATTATTACAACCTTCAACAACATCAAAGACAAATTTTAATTCATAAATGTCCATTCCTATTTCATTGTTTTAGGAACGTGTTTTCTTTTTTACTCTTCAGCAATGAATAAATAAAAGCATTTGTGATCCTGGACAACAAAACCAGTCTTAAGAGTACATTTTTTCAAACAGAGATTGTTACACCACATGAAAACATGGTTTATTAGGATAAACAGAAAATATGGCAGAGATTTAACTATTTAAAACTCTGGAATTTGAGGTGTAAAAAAACATTGAAAAAATCTTCTTTAAAGTTGTTCATCAGAGTTGCTGTATCAAGCCGCTGTTAAGAAGAAACAGGTTTGTTTTTTCTCTCTCTGTTGTCTTATCGTTGTAATGATGTTGTGGAGAATAAATGAACCTGAAAGATGAATTTCTAATCTTTACATAGAAACCAAACTTGAGTAATTCTCAAAGAGCGACAGCAGCAAGTGAAGTTTGTAGACGTGTTTCTGGACATTTTTGTTGGTGATTTTACTGCATCCACTCACAAAAATAAAGTTTCGATATCTTTACAGTAGGACATTTACAAAATATCTTCATGGAAGCATGATCTTTACTTCATATCCTAATGATTTTTGGCATGAAAAAATTGATAATTTTGACCCATACAATGTATTTTTGGCTATTAATACAAATGTTCTTGTGTTACTTAAGACTGGTTTTGTGTTCCAGGGTCACATATTGTAAAAATATCATTCTGTCATCATTTATTCACCCTCATGTGATACATAAAAGAAGGTCATATAGGTTTGAAATGATGAGTAAAAGATGAAGAAATGAATTTTCATCTTTGTCTGAACTTTGTTTTTGAGAAAAATCTAAATCTGAAATGCAGTCAGTCAGAAGTGGCATAAAGCAAACTCATGAAAGTCTCTTACATACACATCATGTGTTGAGTTCACAAACACTTATGAAAGACATATGGCAGTACATTAAATCAGTAATAGCAGTGCAATATTTACATTTATACAACAGGTTGTCTAATCTGATTGGCTGAGAGTCATGCGATATTCCACCAGTATCATCACGGGTACCGCTTCACCGTTTCTATCACTCCGCCACTAAACTGAACTAAATAAAACAAATGCAATACAGGACTCGAGGGTCTCGAGATGTGATTTACATAACAGAATCTGCTGTGTCAACTTCTGACTGTTAAAGTAGGCAGTATTCACCTGAACAAGTTGGTTGCGACGCGCCATATAAACAAGCAACTGTAAACAAGCGCATATTTACATTAAAAACTATAGAAAGTGCTGCAGTGCAATGAAAATAAAGCATTTTCTGTCAGTTTCCTTTTACACCTTTTACTCTCTCTTTCATTCACACGTACACCCTGCTTCATTATTTCTCAGTAATAACTTCACAAAAGCAGCACAGCACAAATTTAAATGATAAATATAAAAGACTGTGATTGTCTCTGACCTTATCACAGCCATGCTGATATAGAGCACTATCACACAACTACAAGAGCGATATTGCATTAATACTTGATCATTATTTCAATGATAAAGTCATGCATATTTTTAAATTATATTTACTCACATAAATGCATAATAACACACATAATAGTCTAAATGGAAATATTTATTCAGATCTTCACTGAAACTGCTGTAAGTTTAACACTTGAAAGGGGAAGTTCAGCTTTGATGGAAAGACACATGTCACCATCTTACCACTGAACCACAGAAACACACACACACACACACACACACACACACAAAGCAACTTTAAAGTACACTTATTTTTGATGTTTTACCACTGAACCACAGAAACACATACACACACACACACACACACACACAAAGCGACTTTAAAGTACACTTTTTATTGATGTTTTACCACTGAACTTCAGGAACACACATAACAAATATAAAAAGAATTTAAGAAAATAAATGTGTGAAATAAATTCTTCATGTTTCAGCGTTTCAGTTTCTGTGTTTGTATCTGAGAGTACACACACTCGTCCTGTTGTTGTTGTTGTTGTTGTTGTTGTTGAATGTTTGATCCGGCTGGGGTAAACGTGACTTCATCATATTGAAGCTCTTCATCCTTCATCTCTTTTCTCTTTTTTCTCTTTGTCTGAGGACCGTCTGCGGCGTATTTAACATCCACAGCTGGACTCATCTCTGTAAAGACAAACAGCAAATCAATATAACACACAGTTTCTGATCCTTTCTAAAGTAAATGACTCTGTGTTACCTGGTTTCTTCACTTGACTGTGTCTGTTGGGTTTGATGTGATTGATGTCAGCATAGATCAGTTCTGTATCGTCTTGAGCTGCTGAAAGAGTCATAACATTGAACTCAAAACTGATGTTTCATTCATTCAACTTTAAACAACAATATATGCAAACATGAGTACTGGTTGTGCTCATGTTCCACCGGGTCTCCCTCCATCCGTTCGCAAAAAGTGCACTCTGGGCATAAACATGTTATGTAGGGGTACTCAACTGGAAAGCGATGTGACCACAGTTTGTAATTCGTCCTTTTAGTTTAAAAAACATACTTACAGATGTTAAAACTGTTCCCTCATTAGTAAATCGTGCTCACGGATTAATAAACTGTAACCCAAAATCTGTGTCCTCGATTTTGTAAACTGTACCCTCAATTTTTGAAATCTCTACACACAAATTCATAAATCGTACACATAAGATTCACTTGCAGATTTATACACACAAAAGACGCGTTCTTGTTAAGTTTATGTGCCCGTATGTTTTATAAGTGACGTATGATTGTGTAAGGGATTTAAAGGTGTATATGCATGGATCAGGTTTATATGTATTTATACAACAGTTCTCTCTAGTTCTCGAATCTGATTGGTTAAGAGCTGTGAGATAGTCCACTGTATCGTTACAGGAACCGCTTCACTACACCACTATTAGTCAGACTTATGAGACAAAGTTTCCATTCTCTCTCTTTTATTCATACGCACGCTCTGCTTCATTATTCCTCAGTAATAACTTCACTGAAGCATTAGCGCAAATTTAAAAGACGTGGCAGTTAGATTAACTGCGCTGGTCTGGAATTCATGGCGGAAGAAAGTAGTTCCTTATTTCCTTTAAAAACCGGAGGGTTTTAAAGACACTCTGATGTTGTTTCTGATTTATCTCCACACTTGTGCCATCGAACTGTTGTATAAATGCAATATCGCACTTGTAGTTGTGTGATGTTTCTCTACATCAGCGGCTGTGATTGTCTCCTGTACTCGTGCCTCTGACCGAATCACAGCCGTGCTGATATAGAGCAACATCACACTCCTACTCCAGCCATATTGCATTTATGCAAGTGTTTTACATGCGTGTATACATGTATGGAGTTTATATGTATACGCGAGTGCCTATAGTTGTATGTGTGCATGACGTTTACATGCATATGCAAGTTATTCACAAGTGTATACATGCATGAATAACATACGATGTATTGGTATGGATTTCCTATTAGTGTGCACATGTATTTCACATGTATTTGCTTGAACATCAGATAGTATACCTATATATGAGTAATTTATATATTTGTAACCGGTCCTACTCGCGGCCGCTCCGAGCGGGCCTTAAACCGGATCGGTCCGGCATGGAAGTCGGGTGCTCTAACGAGGAGGTTAAAGACAGACGCTAGAGCATCTCTTGAGGTCAGAGAGTGAGGTTTACCAACCTGATCTCATGAAATGCGTATAAATAACACGAAGGTGCAAAACTGTAAAATAAGTACGCCAAATTGCAATTTTGCGTGTATATATATATACACACTGCACAGCCCCTCACTTGCTGGCCTCCGTTACATATGCACATGTTTTATATATGTTTTCATAAGCAAGTTTGATTTAAACAATATATGGCACCTCATAATGATGTTAAGACACACATGAGTTAGTGAAGCACACAGATTCATGAGCTCACCTGCTGTTGTCTTGTGATGTTTCTTCTTGTTGTAAATGTGATGAACTGGGATGAACAACACAAGAAGAATCACAGTAACACAACCCAACACAATGAGAGCAACTGCTGGAACTATATAAGAAAGAAACCAACACAAATGATTAGAAGTGACACAAGCACACAAACTGATGTGTATTAATATCAACAGCAACCAGAATAAAAACACTATTAATTCAACATGAAATGTGTGTGAAGAGGACAGTTGTGTGCAAACATTCCCACATTCACAGTCGCACAACACTCACACTTCCATGATGATGACAACTCTTCAGATGTCTGTGTGCAGGTGAGATTACTGTCAGAGAGACTCGTACCGTGTCCTGATGCAAGCGTGCTATTGGTCAGTGTAGAGGTCACATGTGAGGTCACAGATACAGTAGTTGATTCTGTAAATCAGACGCATGAATCATCTGATCATTCTCTCTCTCTTTCTTATGCAGTGATGTTCTTGTTGCTGTTGTGTCAGTGAATGTGTGTCTCTCACCAGTACAGTAGTGTAGAGTAATGCTCTTCTTTTCATGACTGACGTGATTCTTCACACTGCAGCTGATGTTTCCAGAAGTCTCATCATCCACATGAAACCAGTCATAACTTTCTGTTTGTGGAACTCCATTGAGAATCCAGTTGAAGCTGAGCTCATCCCCCTCAGAGGAGCAGAACACCCGCCTCCCTCCACTCGTGCAGTTGATTGACACTTTCACTGAGCCAATAGGAGCTGGAGGGACAAACACATGCACACACAGAGGCCTGCGATAATAATACATTATTTATGAGAATGTGTTTTGTTTTGTCATGCATTAGAACCAAAAGTGCTAAGCGATCTCTTCAGTTATGATACACCAGTAGTCATGTTACAGTATGCTCTTCTTTACGCCAAAATCTAAATGAGATTATATCTTCTGATAGAGATTTACTGTACCTTCAACATTCACTTGAAGTTCTCTAGTTGTTACTGCTCCAATAGAGTCTATGAGATCTAATGTGTATCTCCCTGAATCTTCTTTCATCACATGCTTTATAATCACAAAACCATTACTGATCATAACATCAGTTCTGTTATTATAAAGATCACAAATATTCACATTCTTCTCGTCATTTATAATCTTACAAACTGGATCAACTGTTGTGATGCCTGTTTTGTGATGTTTTAATGTTGCGTCATATTGTTGAGGATCTAGAACCATCTGCAGAGAGAGTTTGTGTCCCAGAGATACATAACAGATTTCTGTCTGATTAAACCTGCAGATCGGATCCACACCTGCACAACAACAACAACAACAACAACAACAACAACAACAACACACACACACACACACACACACACACACACACACGCAGAAGTGGTATAACTATTACTCTAATCAAACATTAATATCAGTGAAATAACACATTAAGCCCCTTTTACACAGAGATCCTGGAAAATACACAGAATATGTCTGGGAATTTGTTCAGGGATTGTTGATTTTTATTCATTTACACACATCCCATAAAGACACTTGACATGTAATGTGCATTTTTGTAGTCGTGAACGAAGGGCTGTCATGAAGAAATTTACCTTGCGATTATTTTATTAGCTTTTTTACTGTTGTGCTTAATTTATTAAGAGTTTTCCAAAATATGGAGAAATGTGTCCTAGCAATTGTAAAAAACTGTAATACATCACTAATACACAAGAGCAGAAACACTACAAACTACAGTTTTAAACTCACTGCTCAACACTTACCAAAAATCTTAATTTTGTTAACGTTCAATAATGCATTAAATATCACTGACCAATGAACAAACTATGAGTTTTAATAAATAAAAACTACAAAGAAATGCTGTAAGTGTTGATAACAGTAACATCATTGCATTCGGTCAGAAGAACAGTTTTCTGGGCAGAAAAAGGACTCGTATAAGCATCAGTAATAGGGTATTTGACTTTGGTCAGTATTCAAGCGTGTGTGTTCTCTCTGCTGTTATATAATCAAACAGAAGATTTGACATCTGTAGCTTTTGAGTGTGAGATTTCGTCAAAATGATCAAAATCTCACAAAAGTGTGTGCCGTCATTAAATTATTTTAATAATTTACAGGTACATGCAGGTAACATGAGACTGACTCGTGAATGAGATTTCACAGTTTTCTATCTCTTGGCTCAAATTTAGACATAGTTATGGATTTATATTATATAATGCTTGAGGAGTAAAACCTGATAAAAGAAAAACTCATGAGTGAATAAAGATATTAAAGAAATTCACTCACATGAGGTCCTCTCTAACATCAACAGCATCAGTCCAAACATCAGCAACATTTCTCTGAACATCTCACAAAACAAGACACAAAATCCAACACAAGACTACAACCACAACTCACTTCTGTCTATGTCACGCCCTAGGGCCAGCGCCTCGGGTCGCCACTAGAGGGCGCCTCCTTGTTTAGTGTTTCTGCCTTGTTTTTGTCATGGACTTCATATCCCATCATGCCTTGTGTCTCGTCATTGTCAACCTGTTTCAGCTGTGCCTCATTTCCTGTTTGTCCCTTCATCTGTGTATATATAGCCCTTGTGTTTCAGTTGTCTTTTGTCGATCGTTGTTAGTGTTACTCTGCTCCTCTGTCTTGTTTTTGTAGGTTTTTGGTTTATTCTGTGTATTCTATTAAATGTTTATACACAGAATAAACCAAAAACAAGACAGAGGAGCAGAGTAACACTAACAACGATCGACAAAAGACAACTGAAACACAAGGGCTAGATATACACAGATGAAGGGACAAACAGAAAATGAGGCACAGCTGAAACAGGTTGACAATGACGAGACACAAGGCATGATGGGATATGAAGTCCATGACAAAAACAAGGCAGAAACACTAAACAAGGAGGCGCCCTCTAGTGGCGACCCGAGGCGCTGGCCCTAGGGCGTTACACTATGACTGCACTGACAGTTTTAATGAGGAAAAGAAAGTTTCTTCACATGGAGGTAAACAGATACACACTGGATTAAAGAGAAATGTGTGAAATATATGAAAACATCATCATGAACCCGTGTAAATAATTTATACACTTCAGCTTGCGACAAGATGAGACGAATAAATGCAGGACACCCTACACACACACACACACCGCGTGCGCTGACACACACTCACACACACTTCTTTGTAAGAGAAGTCACAGATTCTTGTGAAAGATAAAACTGTCTGTAACATGTCATGTAAACACAACTCACACTAACAGAAGTTTAAACCACAGAAGACGCCCATCAGAAAAAAACAGATTAGAGAAATTAAAACACTAATAAATAAAGTTATTATTCAAAGACTCAAAGTTTCCATACAAAAATCTGATATATAACCATATATGAGCAGATGTGTTTTACATACATGTCCATGTGATTTCTCTATGGAAACTATCAGTGTAAAGCACACAACAAAAGTTTTCTTTAAACATTTGCATGTAAATAAAAAGAAACATTCTTATATAAGTGCCCCTATTTTTGAGTATTTTCTTTATTGCACAAAATAGTCATATACGATATTTATAAGCATTTGTGTGTATTTTGTCATTTGTATTTTTCTTGACAGTTTACATTTGTTTTTTGTAGTGTGTTTTGGATATTATTTGAGTATGATTTAATGGTGTCATCAATAAAACCCAACTCATACCAGTAGAGACTCACAGAGGCCTTTACATTACAACCAATAAAATGTCCATTATAATTATGAAATCCAGTAGAATTTATGTAATGGTTTCTATTGCTTTTTGAGCTGTGTATGCATTCTTAAATGCTTAAATATAGTTTATTGTTGCTCATTATACATCTAATGGAGGGCGATGTGTTATTGCGAAATGATTGTGCTCACCAATGTCACTGGTTACTCGGTCATTCCAATTACAGCGCAGGAAGGGCGGGACAAATACCGTATCAACCAATCAGAGCACACCTGTACAACCGTAAGTCTGTCTAAATTACAATGCCTAAAAACAATGCAGTGCAGCATTTCTATTTTAGGATTCGAGTGTCAATATTTGTATCAGATAATATCCCTGGGGGTGTTTCAGAAAGCTGGTTATGTGACATACTCGGGTATGTTCGAGGATAAGCGATAAGCGAAATTTAAGGCTTTATGTGCTTATACACTGAATTGCTTTTTATTAGGTTTATTATTAAATCTCTAAATATAATTGATTCAAGATTTTTATTCGTCACATACACAGCTGGATAGAGAATATACAGCCAGTAGTGAAATGTAAGTCAGATCAGCTCCAAAGATTATTATAAAATACAAAACAAAAAGAAAATATAAAGCAACTGTTGAAAATAAAGCTGATACAATACAAAGTCAGTTTTCAGAAAACCAAATAAAGGTAGAAGAAGGAACAAAAAAGGGATTTAATATATCTTACACAATTAATGTAATCAAATACATATAGGCTACACAACAGAATGTTGGTAAAATACACTGGTAGACTTTATATTACAAAAATAGTCATGATGAGTATATATTAAATATCTCAGTATAAAAATAGGCTACTACATATATTTGAACTATTTTATATTTAATTAAATAATTAATTTATAGCGTTAATATAGTTTTAAAAACATATACATTAAATAATATGTATTTTTTTTAATGCTGCACTTTATACACCGATGCAGATTTAAGTCTTCGGTGAAAAAAACTCTGATTTATAACGTTGTTTTACGGTCAAAAGCTTTAAGCTTCCTGCCCGTTTCACGGTGACTCGTGAAATCTGTGATCCATTGATAATGTCTTCATGTTGTTCCTGTGAGCGCGCGTTAACTCTGGATAGTTGATTAAACTTATTCTTCAAACGCATTCAGGAACCAATTAACATACTCCGTGTAAGCAAGGTTTTGGTTAACCAACCCAGAGTTCGGGTTTAGCTGATGGTAAGTTAACCCCTGCTCTCTGGAATTCACCCCTGAACTACCACAATATTAAAACATGTTATTAGATCTGCACGGTCACTTCTGCGTTTACGCGCAGGACAGGCGACAACTAGGCTATGCGGTCAGAATTATTTCATTATTCTGAATAAATATACTATGATCTGCAAATAAATGTAGTTTCACAAACATTTTTTAAATCCACATTTACAAAAAAGCAAATGTAAGACATTCAACAAAAAGGAATGAAATTCACAAATAAATACAATGAGATTTGCAAATAAAACAATATTTACAAATATATTTTAATGACATTTATTTGTGGATCGCTTTCTGTGCAATCTCTTCCGCCTTTGTTGACCAATGGGGCACGTTCTAGCTTCAGCCAATCACGTTTTGCTTTACAATAAGATTCAGAAGTCAAACATGGCGGTCTAAAATGCATAATGTGCTACGAAATGAGAATGGCCTCTTCTTTTGAAAAGTGCTTTACTTATATATATATTTTTCCTTACAGGGGAGCATACCCCCGGCCGGACCCCCCTAGATGAAAGTATGTTGCGCCCTCATAGTCTCACAAATTTCTGTGAGAAACGTATATGTGTATATACGTGTGTATATGTTGAGCTCAGTGTTGATTATGTATTTAGTTCTTTTGTTTTAGCAGATTATCACACCTCACACATTATTTCTGTTTAAATCTTTAACTATAAACATTTCTTCTGATTATTAATAGCTTTCATATACTCTTAACTGTCTAAAGAATGATGCTTTCATTTAATATTGAAAATAAAGTATTTACATTTGTATCAGAATCAGAAAGAGCTTTATTGTCAAGTGTGCTTACACACAAGGAATTTGTCTTCCAGTGCACATACATGTTAAAAAAAGTGACAGGGTACAGGTAACAAAAAAGTAAGTAAAAGTAAAGATAAATACACATTTGACAAAATCACAGTATACTGTATGTACAGATGTGCTATATACAAATTATAATCCGTTATATGCAAAAAATTATGCAGGGGAATATGGATTGTGAATTGCAGATGTTTTATTGCACAGTGGGAGGACATTTAACTGTTCATGAGGTAGATGGCCTGAGGGAAGAAACTGTTCCTATGTCTGGTTGTTTTGGTGCTCAGTGCTCTGTAGCGCCGGCCAGACGGCAGCAGATCAAAGAGGAAGTGTGCTGGGTGTGAGATGTTCAGAGTGATTTTAAGAGCTCTTTTTCTCACTCTGGATGAGTACAGTTCTTGGGGAGGGTTGTGCCAATGATTGGTTCAGCAGTCCGGACTATCCGCTGTAGTCTTCGGTGGTCAGTTTTGGCAGCTGATCCGAACCACACAGTTATGGAAGTGTAGAGGATGGATTGAATGACAGCCGAGTAGAACTGTATGAGCAGCTCCTGTGGCAGATTGAACTTCCTCAGCTGGCGAAGAAAGTACAGCCTCTGCTGGGCCTTTTTGACAATGGAGTCAATGTGAGTGTCCCACTTCAGGTCCTGAGAGATGGTGGTGCCCAGGAACCTGAATGACTGCAGACAAAGTGCTGTTCAAGATGGTAAGTGGGGGAAGTGCAGGGTGGTTTCTCCTAAAGTCCACTATAATCTCCACTGTTTTGAGTGTGTTCAGCTCCAAGTTGTTATGACTGCACCAGACAGCCAGCTGCTCATCCTCGCTTCTGTAAGCAGACTCGTCACCGTCCTGGATGAGACCAATAACTGTAGTGTCATCTGTAAACTTCAGGAGCTTGACAGAGGGGTCAGTAGAGGTGCAGTCATTGGTGTACAGGGAGAAGAGAAGTGGAGAGAGCACACATCCCTGAGGGGCACCAGTGCTGATGGTACGGCTGTTGGATGTGAATTATTTTGTATGTGTAATCCCTGGGATCAAACCCATGACCTTGGCGTTGCTAGCAGCATGATCTAACCACTGAGCTATAGGAAATCTAATGTTTAAGAATAGTTTCATTATTGTTTCCAGCCGATATTATTATCTCTTTTCTTGCTCTTTTTCTTAATAAATAAAATGACTTTAAAGAAGAGCATTTATGTGTCACATAAAGTCTATTACTAGAAACTCTTGACCATAGTTTGAGACAAAGACTTCCTCTTTCTAAACAAAACTGTCAGTGCAGTAAGAGACACATCAGATCAGATCAGAGAGAGACAGAAGTGAGTTGGGTGTGTGTAGTTTTGTGTTGGATTTTGTGTCTTGTGTTGTGAGATGTTCAGAGAAATGTTGCTGATGCTGTTGATGTTACAGAGGATCTCATGTGAGTGAATTTTTCAAACCCATTTGAATATCATGAATATGTTTGTTGTGAAGAATAATTGATTGATTCATTCATTCATTATGTTTTCCTTTCAGATCAGTGTAATATTTATACCAGAAAACATTCTAGCCCTGAGTATTGATTTGAATCAATTATGTTGAAATGATTGTGTTGTTGTTGTTGTTGTTGTTGTTGTTGTTGTGCAGGTGTGGATCAGATCTGCAGGTTTAATCAGACAGAAATCTGTTATGTATCTCTGGGACACAAACTCTCTCTGCAGATGGTTCTAGATCCTCAACAATATGACGCAACATTAAAACATCACAAAACAGGCATCACAACAGTTGATCCAGTTTGTAAGATTATAAATGACGAGAAGAATGTGAATATTTGTAATCTTTATAATAACAGAACTGATGTTATGATCAGTAATGGTTTTGTGATTATAAAGCATGTGATGAAAGAAGATTCAGGGAGATACACATTAGATCTCATAGACTCTATTGGAGCAGTAACAACTAGAGAACTTCAAGTGAATGTTGAAGGTACAGTAAATCTCTATCAGAAGATATAATCTCATTTAGATTTTGGCGTAAAGAAGAGCATACTGTAACATGACTACTGGTGTATCATAACTGAAGAGATCGCTTAGCACTTTTGGTTCTAATGCATGACAAAACAAAACACATTCTCATATGTTTGCACACAACTGTCCTCTTCACACACATTTCATGTTGAATTATGACCTACAGTAAGTCTTTAACTCTGATCCTGTCATCTGTCTGTGTGATTATTGGAGCTGAACTCTGCTGGACAGGAACAGGGCTGAATTAGATGTTATAATTTGCCTACAGTACTGCACAATCAAAACTGCAGTCTGCTAGTTTCGATATAAGGACAAGATGAATATTAGTCTGAACTTCTGTCCTTGTGTGCGCGTGCGTGTGTGTGTGTGTGTGTGTGTGTGCGTGTGTGTGTGTGTTTTCAGTATCTGTGGTGTTTGTGGTGGTGTGGAGTCTTCAGATGACGATTCTATTGCTTCTGTTGGGAGGTTTTCACATCTACATCAGAAAGTCAAACACACTCAGATCTGGTGAGAAACACTCAAGATCGATCACAAATATTAACAGACTGAAGATGATGAAGATGGTGATGTTTTCAGGAAAGAAACTGGAAGAAGAAATCACTCTGTAGATTTGATTTAAACAACAACCTGAAGAGACGGCAGCAGATATCATCACATACATGAGATATGATTTAATAAAGATTGTTTTGAAATACAGAGTAGAGATAAGATGGTGTAGTTTTTTTTTTTAATGAAAGTGTGTGCTCATTATAAACAGGGTTAAAATGGATCTGTATGTTCATAAACACCTTCAGTAAAGCAGTTATTTACATCTTGAAATAAGTGAAAAAGGATTTTGATGTGGAAAAGATGTGGAAAGTTGTTGATGTTCATCTCACTTAAAGTCATGTAAGAATGAAGACTATCTGCACTCTTTAAAATGATGTTTTTATGATATATTTCTGTTAAATGTGTGTTGATCAGTCATCCTGTGGATTTCAAGTGTGTTGCCTGTTGTTGTGCTTTAAACTTCTGTTCTTATTTGATGTGAGAGTACACACATTCGTCCTGTTCTTTACATCTCCTCTTCTGCTGTTGTTGTTTGTTTGACTCATCTGGAATAAACGTCACATCACCATACTGAAGCTCTTCATCTTTCATCTCTGTCTGATGTTCTAAAGACACAAACATGACATCATCAACACATGATGACATCACACACTGTACCTGTAACATTTTTCATGATTTTGTTGTATTAACATTAAACACCTGATGTCTTATGTCTTTAGCTGTTTTGTTATTGTTCTGATGGTAAATTAACGTTTGTCACAGATAATGTTTAACACCAAATGTCATGTCTTATCACTTTTGTCACAAATAAAATTCTCCTGAAAAGACACGTCATGAGTTCAGTGATATTCTTGCGTTCTCATTTCGTCAGCGTCTGTTGAAACATTTTCATTTCAGCTTTTCTAACTTAAGCAACGTCTGCACTGAAGCAGTACAGCAGATACACTGGAGACACATTTACTGTCTGTGAAATATAACAGCAGACATGACAGCTCGACATCAAACATTTTCATTTGAACTATTATCTCTTTATGAACTTTGAAAAACTGTCACATATAAACAATGACATCTGTACCGTTCAGAATATTTACTGCAGATTCATGAGCTCACCTGCTGTTGTCTTGTGATGTTTCTTCTTGTTGTAAATGTGATAAACTGGGATGAACAACACAAGAAGAATCACAGTAACACAACCCAACACAATGAGAGCAACTGCTGGAACTATATAAGAAAGAAACCAACACAAATGATTAGAAGTGACACAAAACAATATTTACATGAACACAACAGCTGCTGTGAAGTTCATATGAATCAAACCTCTTCACCAAAAACGTGTATTTACTGTACCTTCAACATTCACTTGAAGTTCTCTAGTTGTTACTGCTCCAATAGAGTCTATGAGATCTAATGTGTATCTCCCTGAATCTTCTTTCATCACATGCTTTATAATCACAAAACCATTACTGATCATAACATCAGTTCTGTTATTATAAAGATCACAAATATTCACATTCTTCTCGTCATTTATAATCTTACAAACTGGATCAACTGTTGTGATGCCTGTTTTGTGATGTTTTAATGTTGCAGCATATTGTTGAGGATCTAGAACCATCTGCAGAGAGAGTTTGTGTCCCAGAGATACATAACAGATTTCTGTCTGGTTAAACCTGCAGATCTGATCCACACCTGCACAACAACAACAACAACAACAACACAATCATTCTTCTCAACAAACACACAATAAACATATTCATATATTCAAATTCAATTCAATTCAATTTTATTTATATAGCGCTTTTCACAATGAGTATTGTTGCAAAGCAGCTTTACAGGAGAAAGCAACAGAAAAAACATAAGAAAGGTAAAAATTACCGAACCTTTAAATTAATTTAATAAAATAAAATAACTATAAAAGCAGTCTCTCGGTGAGCAAGCCAACACGGCCCTGTGGCGAGGAACCCAAACTCCAAATGATAAATATATGGAGAAAAAACCTCGGGAGAAACCAGTCTCAGTCTCAGTCGGGAGGACCAGTTCTCCTATGACGTGTCACAGCTGTACTCAGTGACTTTGATTAACATTATAGAGAAAACGATTATCATAGAGAGCCTATTAAATGTGATAAAGAAATAGATTTAGTTAAATTTGTTATAAGGAATGTTATACGCAGAAAACGGAACTGTGATGGCATAATGTAACTTCAAACTGCTATCATGTGATGTTTAATACCAAGTATTGTAATACTGTTAGCATTAATATGACAACAATTTGAGCAAATGTTTAGGAATTCAGCATGATGACATGAGTTTAAGAAATTCACTCACATGAGATCCTCTGTAACATTAACAGCATCGGTCCAAATATCAGCAACATTTCTCTGAACATCTCACAACACAAGACTACACACACACACAACTCACTTCTGTGTCTCTCTGATCTCATCTCATCTCTCACTGAGAAAGCAGAACTTTCCTCACACACCAGAAAAACCTCAAATGTGTTTTTGAAAACTGTAATGAACAAAAGCAGCATGTTTTAGACACATAAGACATGCTATTTTGTTTTTCAAGTTCAGTTTATTATTTTAATCATAGTGAAAGTTAGATATTCTGAGTAGCTGTTTTGTTTTTGTTTTACAGTCATTTGACAACTTACATTACATTGTACTAAACATTTGTACATTTTGTATAGTAAGCAAGTGGGGGTTAGGTGTCTTGCTCAAGGGCATCTCAGCTGTTACCCACCAGCCCTGAGAATCAAACCAGCAACCTTCTGGTCATGAGTCCAACTCTCTAACCACTGGGCCACGACTGCAATACCGTAACGGTACTGTTATACACAGAGAAGATAGAGAGACAAAAACCACACGACCCACACTACACCACAAACAGATACAGACATCAGCTCATATATAGCCTATATATATATTATCCAAAGCGACTTACATTACATTATACATTATACATGAGTATGTGCAATCCCTGTGATGATCAGTGCACTGACAACTGAACGAGAAAATCCATGTGGACACGTCACGTGTGTGAAGAAGAGACTTTTATATTGAAAGTACTTCCGGCTTTGTGCGGAAGTTTATCAGTTTACGACGTGTGTTTTGTAATTTGTGTTGTTAATGTAGTGTTGTTTACGTTTTATACATCTAAAGGGTGAGAGGTGTCGTGTGGCTATCGGAATGTCCGCGCAGGGTGACTGTGAGTTTTTGGTGAAGCGCGCGCGTGAGCTCGTGCTCGCGCAGGATCCGTATGCGGCAAAAGCCTGGCTTATAACAGCGCGAACGCTTTACCCGACAGACTTTAACATACAGGTAATAAGTACACACCTGCAGTACCACAAATAACATACATGTACATACAGGTAATAAGTACACACCTGCAGTACCACAAATAACATACATGTACATACAGGTAATAAACACACACCTGCAGTACCACAAATAACATACATGTACATACAGGTAATAAACACACACCTGCAGTACCACAAATAACATACATGTACATACAGGTAATAAACACACACCTGCAGTACCACAAATAACATACATGTACATACAGGTAATAAACACACACCTGCAGTACCACAAATAACATACATGTACATACAGGTAATAAACACACACCTGCAGTACCACATATAACATACATGTACATACAGGTAATAAACACACACCTGCAGTACCACATATAACATACATGTACATACAGGTAATAAACACACACCTGCAGTACCACATATAACATACATGTACATACAGGTAATAAACACACACCTGCAGTACCACATATAACATACATGTACATACAGGTAATAAACACACACCTGCAGTACCACATATAACATACATGTACATACAAGTAATAAACACACACCTGCAGTACCACATATAACATACTGTTGCGTGTAACACTGAGGTTTGTGTACAGTGTGGAGTGTTTTGTGTAACACTGATGTTTGTGTATGAAGTGTTGTGTGTGCTGTGTGTAACACTGATGTTTGTGTACAGTATGAGATGTACAGTATCGAGCGTAATGCAGAGAGAACAGCGTCTGCAGGCAGGTTGTTATATGACATGTGAGTAGATGATGATGCTGATGATGTCACTGCATTTCTATACATTCAGCTGATGATGTCATTCAGTCTTGATTAATTGATTGATTCTTTGTGATGCAGATTTATGAATTTTCCGGAGCAGCCGGTTGTTTGGCGTGAGATTGCTGTCATCACTACTGCATTACGCAATGACAACCTGGACAAACACGCACAGTTTCTTAAAGGTGAAGGACACACTACTGTCTGTGTGTGTTCAGTTGTTGAGTAACTTGACCCTTGTTTGTTTGTGTGTGTGTGTGTGTAGGTGTGTTTGAGACTCTTCCGGGTCCTGTACAGTGTAAGATGCTGTTAAAGGCCACAGAACAATGTTTCAACACACTAGAGAAAGCTGAGATGTTACTGCTGTTACTCAAGAGATTCCCAGAGTCTGTAGTACAACACGGAGTAAGTCTCTCTCTCTCTCTCTCTCTCTCTCTCTCTCTGTTTTATTCAGTGTGACCTCTGACCTCTGTCATTTCTCCAGGTCACTTTAGGAGAGTCATTATTGGAGGCGGAGACTGTGGAGAAACTGGACACGCCCGTCAACTGTTTCAGGAAGCTGTTTGGTACATCATAACATTCACTAATTATAAAACACTCTAAAATATTAAATGAATAAAATAAATGAAAGAATCCTAAACAATCAATACACATCAATGCTTACCCAAACATAAAAATCTATCGTTCATGTTAATAAGTGAGAGTTTGTTTTGTGGTGTTCTCTCTGTTTTTCTCTCTCTCTCTCTCTGTATTAGTGTGTGACGTTCTGCCGTTGGTTCTGAATAATCCAGAGATGTGTCTGCCTGCTAGTTTGCTGTATAAATATCTTCATAAAGCAGCAGAGTTTTATATTTGTTACGTCACACGGGAGCCATCGGCAGAAGGACAGATGGCGGGTAAACTCTTAGGATTTCAAATGCTCACTGTGTTGTGTGTAATAGTATGCAGTGTGCACTTCAGGTCGTAGTGTGCTATAGTGTTGTTCACTGTTGTTCATGATGTGTGAAAATAGCAGTCCTATGAAATGGTTGGTTTTTAATTTGTGTCAGCCTCACAGGAAGTTGGTGCTCTAAAGTCTCCCGGGCGGGGACGGGGTCAGCGCTATGTGATTGACGGGCTGTCAGAGAAGTCGTCGGTGGTGACGGAGCCATGGGAGCGTCTGCTGGAGATGGTGGGTGTGGTGGGATCTCTGTGTGATTGGCAGGGAGAGAAGGGAATCAGGTGAGAATCAGATGCTGGGATGGGATGGGATGGATTGTGTTCCGTCAACTCTGACTCTCTCTCTCTCTCTCTCTGTGTGTGTGTGTGTGTGTGTGTGTGTGTGATCAGGTCATACTCTGATCTCCTGCAGCGTGTCACAGAGTTGTGTCAGTATGTGTCTGCTGATGGTGAGGGTTTTGCGCGCTGCTGCGGTCAGATCGTCACCTGCTGCACGCTGGTTCTGTTCTACAGCGTCGTACATTACGTCTCTGCAGTACAACCATCACTGATTCACAGTGAGTCACCTGAACGTCTCAGAGAGAGAGTGTAACTGCTTAACTATATTTTCGGTAGAAATTTGTTCCCAAAAGTGAGCAAAATCTGACCATTCTTAGCACAAACTTCCTTTGGGGATGTCATCATTTGTAATCATTATAAAATATAGTAAATACATTTTTTAAGTTTTCTTTTAGCGTTAGGGTTAAGATGTTACTAGAGCGTTTAATACATTTAATATAGGCAGAGAAATATTTCCAGATGTATTGTGAATAGTCTGTGTTTCATCCAGCTTGTGATGAATGTGATGCTCTGACCTGAGGTTCATTTAGTGTCGCATATATGAGCAATAATAACACTGCAGGACACAACAGCTGTTTAATCAAACATGTTTGTCACTAAACCATGACATCACTTGTGCGTGCGTGTGCGGCAGGTCAGTCGTCTGTGAGCTTGTGTCCGTGGGTTCTATTGGAGGATCTGTCATTTGTTTACACTGATGTTGAGGTGGAGAGAAAACACGCACACAAGAAGCGCAAACTGGCTGACGGTCGAGAGAAAACCATGGTGAGATGCAGAGGGCAAAGGTCATTATTGTTGAGATCATAGTTTGTGATCTGAAGCTCTGATGTGTGTGTGTGTGTGTGTGTGTGTGTAGAGTTCAGATGATGAGGATGTGTTGAGTAAAGGCAGAGGTCGACACATACTGGTGAATAAATCAGAGATGCCTGGCTGGGCCGAGACTCTGGAACATTTCCGTACGGCCAGAGAAAGCTGGGAATTACTGCACTCACACCAGAGCCTGGAGACAGGTACTGTCTTATGTTACACTGCAGTAGTGTTTACTGTTGTGTGTATGCGCATATTTTATTTTTATGTGTGGGAGATTTGTGTTTCAGAGTTTGTGAAGATGTGTACAGCGTGGAGAACAGAGACGTGGTTGTGGTTCAGAATCTTTCTGACAGATATGATCATTTATCAGGTGAAATCTCACAGGCTGAATTTCCTTTAACTTATATGTATTGTGTATATAAATAGTGTTTGGCACACAACTGTGTTGTGATTAAAGGGTCAGTTTACACAAAAATAATCATAAGGGTTATCCCTTTAAGACTCAATAAAACTTAATTTACTCAAATTATCTTTTATATTTGTATAGATTAAAAGTGTAAGCATAATTGTGTCACCATTTAAGCATGAATTATGTTTTAATGGACATAATAGTATTTAACATGTATGTCACACACGATTACAGTGTGATACGTGTACTTGTGTTGTCTGTATACATGTGAATGTGTGACTAATGTGTTGTTTTAAAGATGGTGTGTGTCTAACAGTGATTGTGTGTTGTGTAGGGTCAGTACCGGAAGGCTCTGTCCAGTCTGGCAGTGATGTCATCTCTTCAGCTTCAGCAGAACTCATCTTCATCTCCTCTGGACACTCACAGATGTGTCATCCAGCAGGCGTCCTGTCATTACGCTCTGGGAGAGTTCAGGGTAACACACACACACACACACACAGCATCAGACCACCCTCGCGCGTGCGTGTGTTTTTGTGATAGTTTTCTGTGCTGTTGTTGTCAGATGGCGTGTGAGAAGCTTCTAGAAGCTGTCAGTGGTCTGATTCCTCAGAATCAGGAGGTTGTGAAGAGCAGCGATGATCAGCGCCGGTCCCGTATCAAACCCAGGAGAGGTGCGTCTGTCCCGCTCATACTGAAAACATCATCACATTCATTCATTTCTGTTCGATTTATGTGCTATATTATGCATTTGATATTCATGATTGCTGACTTTTCTTTAAAATCAATATAAATCAACAAATATATTCACACTTTTGATTCATATTTAAACAGAATCATACTGAAGAAATCATATAATCACTATATGAGCCAACACCAGTGTTGTAGTTATTATAATCACATGATGTTCACATCCTCGGACGTATCTATGGAAACTTAATGTGTTGTATGTTCACGTTCATTAAGTGACATTATTACAAGGCTCATTGGAATGCTTGATTCTGATTGGTCAGTCACGACATTTGCAGGTTCATTATTCCCAGATAACAACCGCTCAAAACTAATAACACGGTAACCCGGTTTACTGCAAATCATTTTATATTACACAAAAATGAAATATAAATATGTCTTTTAATAACATGATTAAACCAAATTGCCTGTTTGTGACATTTGAACGTCGTTTCTTTCCTTAAAACTGAAAGTAAAAGGTATTTTTTTTCACAGAAGGTCTGCATTTAGTAAATGAGCTAATAAAATATTTCAATTTCTCATTTCATGTCCAGTTTTTTTCTCATGTGGCAAGTAGCCGTGTAATAAGCAGGGATAATGTACAAGCAGCCGGTTGTTATTGTGAAATAAGCCCTTTCGGTATGATACAAGACCTTCCGCTTCAGTCCTGATCACACTGTCTGGGATTATTTCATGATAACAACTGCCTGTACATTATCCCTTACTTATTGTATTTGCCAGAAGTAGATTATGACTCAAAAGTGAAATGTTGTTAGAAACACATCTTACTCCTGAAGTCACTCACATTTTCAGTGACATCACTGCGGTCAGATCAGTTTATAAACACATGTTCTATTGGCATGTGAACACGTAAGTCCTGTAATTGTGAAACAATATAAAAAAATGTAATGTTTGAGTTTGTCTGTCCTTGCTAGGCAATGACCTGCGTCTCGTTCCGTGCATCAGTAAATCCATCCTGCCGTTCTGTCTTCAGCTGATGCTGGCCTGTTTCAAGGTACAAGAGCTCAAACATTAACATTCAGACAAACACAAACCGCTCACACATTAACATTCAGACACTCTCTCTCTCTCTCTCTCAATTCAATTTAATGTAAGTGTGCTTTATTGGCATGACAAAATTGTACATTGTATTGCCAAAGCATTTTGCAATATTCTGCAAATATGTATACAAACAGAGGGTAAGTAATAATAATAATAATAGTACTAATAGTATCAAATGAAAAGTGTGATATGTGTAGTGCAAGCTTAAAGTGAATCAGTAATATTATATATTTAAAGAAAAATACAGTACAAATTTTCTACAAAAGCAGAATATACATCTCTCTCTCTCTCTCTCTCTCTCTCTCTCTCTCTCTCTCTCTCTCTCTCTCTCTCTCTCTCTCTCTCTCTCTCTCTCTCTCTGTGTGTGTGTGTGTGTGTGTGTGAAGCTGAGAGCGTTTACAGATAACAGGGATGATCTGGCTCTCGGTCACGTGATCGTCCTCCTGCAATATGATTGGCCGCAGGGTGAGAATCTCTTTCTGAAAGCGGTGGATAAGATCTGTCAACAGGGCAGTTTCCAGTACGAGAATTTCTTCAACTACGTCACCAGTATCCAAAAGCCAACGTGCTTTATGTTATAATGTATTTTGTTAATGTATAATTGTTTTACAGAGAACTTTGTGTTACGTCATCATGTCAGTTGAGCTATTGTGAGCACATAAATGCAGAAGATAATCAAATAAATATTTTATTCACAGAAATATTCATAACAGCGTTGTTAGTGATTATAAAGTGTTTTTAATACTAATATTTCTGATGCTGTAGCGCCTCATGAAGAGACACACGCTTGTTTTGATCACGATATATATACTCATTATACTCATCATTCTGAATGAGATGATCCTTCACGCGATGTCAGACATCGACATGCTGGAGGAGTTCGCTTACCTCCGCACATCAGAAGGAGGGCGTGTTCAGCTGGAGCTGCTGCCCAATCAGGGCATGCTCATCAAGTAAGCCCCACCCACATCACAGACATCATCACTGAATGTGGAGATTATAGGCTTGTTCGACCGAGATCTGCAGCCGCCTGACAAAAGCAATGCATTCTGGGTGTTCGACTCTGATCGGCTCTGCAGCCACCTTACGATCACATGTGCCATCAAAGTACAGCGAGAGCGAAATGAGAACAGCTGCTTAGGTCAGCTGCGAAAGCCTTGATGACGCCACACTTTATTCTTATTGGCCAAACTGCACACGTGTTTATTCTGTAACATTCAGTTACGTGAACTTACACAAATGATGTTTTTATATCACCTTTTATTGTCCATTGTACTTATCTTTAGTGTAAAAACAGAGAATTTCTATCATATCCACTTCATCAGTAAAATCCTGTGGTCTGCCGTACGTTCAGCACACAACGGGAAGTGTCTGCCGTGATGGTCGTTTTTTTTAATCCTTCCCTGCCTGTAACCGGCAGGCTAGTATGGGTCAGAGCCATAGAGAGAGAGAGAGTCGCTTTATCTTCATTCACTTCAATGTAAGCGTTTTTTCACAGCAATGGCGGTTCATGGAGCCTCTCAATAGTTCCCGAAAGTTACTAGTAACACTGCAAAGCAGACCAATTGTGACAAACGTTTAATCAATTTAAACACGTTAGTCATTAAAAAAATTAATAAATGAAAGAAATAAAGCATTTAAAGAGAAAACATAACTTATGGGAACTATTTGAAGGCTAAATGAATCACGTGACACGCGAAAATTTTGAACTTTCTCTATGTAGTCCCTCAAGGAATTCACGATTGTTTTGTGATTTTTGCGAACAAAATGGCGTTTGAAAATGATTTTGTGGTGGTACTTTCTAAAACTGTGCGCGAAATTTTGCGATTGTAATAGCACATTTGGGTATTGTTTCTCAAAAGCGTATGGAGCAGTCGGCTCTCAGTCTCGCGGTAATGCGATGTCATCCGCCTGCCGGCTTCCGCGGCGCCGCAGCAAGTCGAACAAGCCTACAGACACCACTCAGACATCACATGGGTGACGTAGCCTTATTAATTATTGATTTGTTAAATTAGAAAAATAATGTCTGTGCAACCTTTGTAATTTTAGGGATTTTTTTGCGCAGAAATTACTGATTATGCGGATCGCAAAAAAATGCGGTACTTTGTTTATTTTGCTCTGTGTTTTCCGCGATCGCGGAATCGCGAAAAACTGGAGGGACTGGTCTATGGCTCTGGTATGGGTTAACTCGAACAAGCTTAATGATTGTGTGTGAGGTCTTTACATGTCTCTTGTGATACTTTCATGTCATGTGCTGATTGGCCTGAGCAACCCTCACAGGTAGATGATGCGTTATCTATACCCTGCTTTAAGAATGGCTCATCAAGTTGTCATGTGATGTGTGAAGCTCTCTGTTATTGGCTGTGATGGTTTACTGGGTTCAGAATGTTTCGAGAGTTTCGTGGTGTCTGAGATAAAGCTCAGCCCTGTCACTCGGGGTGATGATGAAATGGTGTTTGCTGTCCGTAGGAATCCCAGCCCCGCCCTGGGGGTGGAGTTAAACACCCTGCTGCTTCCAGGGGCTCAGAAGGCTGACAGGTACCCCACCCCATCATCGAAACCCCGCCCCCAGTCCATTCCAAACTCCTCCCAGCCTGCTCATGCATTTACATGTTCCTCCTCACATTCCGTTCCAGACGTTTTAAGTTTGCAAGATTGTGTCATACGGCTTCATTTCTGTTGTGTTTTACTTGTGAACTTCTGTTTCATTGTGTTGTTGTGTTGAATGTCACAGAAACTCTCAAGTCCTTTTCAGACTTCAGTGTTTTTGTGCTTGTCACTTTAATTCACAGTTTTGCATTGTTGCAAAGCGGTTTTACATACATTTAGGTATATATGTAGTAAAGAGATATAATTACGAAAAACACAGAGCATGTGGTATTATTGCAGATATTTTCAGTATGATGTACATTGATGAAGTTTGTAATCATCTCTATTCATATGTACTGGTAAGCTTTGTGTGACATTACTGGTACATTTTGATCTATTTATTTAAATATTATGTTGGATTGTTTATTTGCAGTATTACAGTATGGGTAGTATTAACACAATATCAGTAATAATCCATCAGATATCACTGTGACATTCACTGGATTATTTATTATATTATATTGTGTGTATTATTTACAGTCCTTACAGGTTGATGACATCAAAGTTAATGACGCCAGGTTATTTACAGTATGATCATTTTTAAACTATCAACACGATATTAGTCATCAGAGTTCATAACATTCACTTAGAAACATAAAATTACAATATACCTGAAAAATGTGCCATAATACCAAACCATGCAAATAGAACGTATATGTTAAATAAAGTTAAATGCATGACTGAAGTTAAATATAAGGATGATTATGAAGCGTAAAAGATTCAAATCAATGTCAGCAGAGCTTCTTTAAGTCTTTTGTTTTCTGATATTTTGGGGTGAAATATAAGCTGGAGATTGTGATTTCTGCAGTTGTGTGTGCGCTGGTATTTATCAATGATAGTAATACCACTGGATTTTGATCTTGTGGCAACATTCTTTTAGGTCCCCATGAGGAAAACAGGATATAAGTCACACAGAATGATATGTATTGAAAATGTAAAAATCCACAAAGGTTTGTGTGATTCTTAGGTTTAGGTGTTGGGGTTCTTATGAATTTTGGGTAATAACTGTTTAAAAAAAGTCTGTTGAAGGATTAAAGTTCATTTTCACATCTGTTGTTGTGATTCATGTTTGTGTTTGTTGTGTTCTCATGAAGACGTGTTCATGAGCTTCACGTGTTCTCACACACGCTGTCCGTCTGTTTCTTTAGACATCACACCGTAACTCGAGGGATCACCAAAGGTGTGAAGGAGGATTTTCGGCTGGCGATGGAGCGTCAGGTGTCACGCTGCGGAGAGAATCTGCTGACCGTTCTGCACAGATTCTGCATCAATGAGAAGATCATATTGATTCAGTCTTTACCCTGAATGACCTTTGACCTGACATTCTCACCCATGCTTCACAGGTTTATACATGCCGCTACTCACTCAGTATGACAGAATATGAGGCAGCGTTTATTAACAGCCATAAAAAAAGATTTTTCATGTGTGAAATACAGGTAACACTGGTAAAGACGATATGATTTTCATGATGTTATGTTTTTGTGGTGACTCTTAAAACAATAAAACTGCTTCTTGTTTGGTTTTGTATCTGGGAGCGTTTGTCTTTTCATTTAAAACGTGTTTTCTACAGTCTAATCTCGTAGTCACCGTTTGTTTTTCAGACATTTTTAGACACAATGATTTTCTAGTTGGAATAATTGAAACGTTCATTGAATGATTGGGTCAGAAGGTTGGATCTTCTCTCTCCGACGGCACAGGAAGCTCGGCCTGCAGAGCCGCTCTGAGATTTACCCAGAAGAGCGTTTGTTTGGCTCTCTCTTGTGGCCACTCGAGGTACGTTCGTCTGGACATCATGCTCTTCAGCTGATAGTATTTAGAGGGAATGAGGTACGATGGCAGCGGTTCCAGCAGAACGAGGATGATGCTGTCCGACCCTCGCGTAACCTTCTGATGATTGGCGAAGTACAGCTCGTAATGACACCATTCGCTCTGAACGAAGTGAGACGACAGCACAAAGACGCATCTTCTGCTCTGCTCGATGCAGCGGAGAATGTTCTGAACGATGGTCTTTCCTGGAATAAAGTCCCGCTCGTGATGACACGCTCGCAGGCCGCCGCTCTCCAGCTTGGGCAGTAGTTGTCCTTTAACCCACTGGGCGTTCTTTTGGCTGTATGACAGAAAAGCGTGGAAGCGAATCCCCTGCATGTCCTCGACTCTTTCCTGCGAGATGAGCGCGTGGTGTTTGGCACGAGTCCATTTCCAAATCATCTTCAGGTACCACGGGACATCCAGCTTATTGCAGAAGAGGCTGACGGCGATCACCAGCGTGATGCTCGGGATCAAAATGGAGACTGAGAGAAGCCAAGCATTACAGGAGACCTCGGGCAGGTAGAAGTCTTGTAGCGTGGTGTTGCTCCAGGATTCTGGATAACTGCACGTGTACGCGTCTGGCCAGCGCTCTAGAATGAAGGCAGGACGTGGAGTAGCTTTGCTGTGGATAAGAGCCGTGAATGCACGCAGGCTACACGTACAGATGAACGGGTTGTGACTGGCGTCGAGAGTCTTGAGATGTGGACACGTGTGGAGGGCTTCGGGTTCTGGTGCATGAAGGGAATTTGATCTCATGAGGAGCGTCTGCAGGTTTGGGTACGACAGACAGGAGGGAAGATCCAGTATTCGGTTGGCTGTTAGATCCAGAACACTCAAACTGTCCAGCAGTGGAATATCCGCAGGAACTGTGGTGATGTGGTTATTTTGGAGCTTCAGGATCTGGATGGAAATGGGCAAACACTTGAAGATGTTCTGGTTGAAGTTGTTGGATGATAAATCCACATGTGTTATTTTTGGAGGCCACACACACGTGCCCTGTTCTCGTGTGTAAGTGAGTGAGTTCTGACTGAAGTCAGCGTGTGTCAGTGAGTCCATGAGATGAATTCTTGATGTTAAAGGTTTGAGATGTCTCAGGTTATTGGCCTTCAGAATCAGGTTTTCCAGACGTGTCAGGGTAGCGCACTCTCTCTCCGGTCCGCTGGAGAACACTTTCTCTGTGAGAGCACAGTCAGACAAATCCAACACTTGAATCTGACTGACAGACGCGGGACAGGTGATGTGAACGATGGGCGTTTGTGTCACGCTGACGTTTCTTGCAGGTATGTTGATGATGAAGTCATAAAGCTCTTCTTGATTGAAGATGAATGTGGTTACTGAAGCTCTTGTGATGGAGAAGACGTCGAGCGTGTGCTCCAGGATCACGTCTATGTTCTTCTCTATTGAAGTGATGGTAACATCTGACATCGACAGCCGCTGAACCGAAGACATTAACACTGTGTTCACCAAATCTGTCAGAACTTCCCACGTGCTTCTCATCTGAGAGATCTCCAGGCTGACGGTGCGGATGGAGCCTCTGTGACGCAGCTCTTGAAGAAACATCATATCGCTGGCCACGTTTGAGAATTTTAACTCTTTAAATGAGTCAAAGGCATCGGTCGCGATATCGCCGTCAATCTCACTGTTTGACAGCACGATGACGGCCTTCTCCGCACGCACACTCGTGAGACTTCTCTTCTCGTACATCCTCGTCCCGTCAGCGTTAATGAAGAACGTTTGAAGGCTGAGATTAGCCATGTTTGTGAAATCTGTGTTGTGGATTTGTGTTGCGCTCAAGCCGAGCCACCGCAGGTGTTTGAGAGTCACGAACTCTCTCCCGAGAGCCATGACGGAGAACATGTTTGATGACAGATCCAGAAAGCTCAGATGTCCTGCGTGAAGTAAATACAGCTGACTGGAGAGGTTCTGGAGTTTGTTGTGAGACAGGTCCAGAATCCGTAAAGCAGCCGTAGTGTTGAATGTGTAGACGTCTATATGCTGTAGTTTGTTCCAGGACACGTTTAGAAGATGAAGTCTGGGTGTGGTGTAAAAGTCTCGTCTCTTCAGTGTCTGGATGTGATTTAAAGACAGATCCAGATCTTCTGTGGATGATCTGAGGTCAGTGGGAACAGACGAGAGGTTCTGAGATGAATAACTCACTATGATTCTCTTCATAGACAGAATAACACATGATGGAAAAAGACATGTGAGAGAAAGAGCCAGAAACCAGCCAGACATCTTCATCTTTCTGCTGGAAAAAATGGAAAACATGTTTTCAATCATTTTCTATTAATTGGCATATTTACTGAAAATGTTGTGAGTGATTTAGACTCATTATTGTAAGCGATTACAGCACAATATTGAAAAATGGCATTTTCTAAAGTCATGCAGGCCTCTGCACAGATATATAAATGTTGTATTTTGTGAGACTTACTGTTCTCTTCTGTTGTGTTGTGTTGTGTAGCGATGAGAGTTTAGTGTCCTCTCAAGCTCATGATCACATTTAAATAATGTTAAAGAACTTCTGCTTTTTCACTGTTTCACTTCTTTAAAAAGAAAACATGTTTCCTGACAGTAAGCCAGTTATTCAGGGAAGTATTGTTTTTGGTTTTGCAGGTGGTTAGAGAAACATCTTCATGGTTTCATTCTGACAGTAAAACTCTTGTCTTTCATTTTATCCTTCTGTAGATTATTGCTTTTTATTCTTCAGTGCTCAAGAATACTTTATTCTCATTGGTCAACAGTGAAGTGAAGTGTATAATGATAATAACAATTATTCTGTATGCAGAATTATTCATGTTCGTGTGCTTTTCTATTTCTCACCAGTATAAGGACTTATTTGCTCTGTCAGCTGATTTAATTTTCCATTAGAGTTACACAAACACTGCATGCATCACATCCTCACACGTGTGTGTGTCTTTACAATAATATTTTATTGACACACTCTTATCTCATATCTTTCTCTCCTCACGTGACTTGTGTTGAAATGAGCAGACGCACACTTACCGTACAGTAGCTAGAAAGCATTGGGAGGCTTCACAGGTGATGTTCTAACTTCTTCTTTTGACCAAAGACATTGAACGTGTTCACAGATTATTCATTGAGGTCAGTTCTGTAGCCTCTCATGTGTTTGAATAGAAGTTCAATATAATGCCACAGTATTTGGGAACGCTGTTTTGCTTTGATGTGAGGAGACAGATGGCGCTGGATTGTTTTTCTTTCTTCAGGTTGATGTTTGTTTTTCAGCATCATCTGATCTAATAACATCATCAGACGTCATCGCCTCAGGCATCAGATTGTGTCCTTTGCTCCTATAAAACCACAATCTCATCTGTCCTGTTAACGTATGTTTGTGTGTTTGTTTGATGTGAAACAGCAGCGTAACGTCTTTACAGAGATATTGAAGCCGTTTCTCTGCTGTGATGAGAGATCACATCTGTTCTCTCATACGTCAGAGAGACCAAAGCTCCCAGAATTCAGTTGAGTGTGTAAAGATGCTGTATTATTTTTTAGAAGATGTGTTTACTAATTCATTGTGTCTCTCTGAAGTCATGAGAGAAGATCAGAGTTCAGGTTAATGATTGGTTAAAGGTTCATCTTGCAGCACGTCTTCAGTGTTTGTGTGTTTCTGAGTTTGTCGTGTGTACATCCAGCAGGTTTTTCTTCATTCATCATGTCGTGTTTCTGCTCGTACGTGTCACTGGCGTCTGTGGTTTTGTCGTCGAGTTTGTGGACGACAGCAGACGGGGGATCACATGGACTGTGGCTTCAGAACCTCAATGACACTCACATTCACTTCCAGTTCCCCAGAGGTTTTCTTTGGGGTGTGGGATCTTCTGCGTTCCCGACTGAAGGATCCTGGAACGCAGACGGGAAGGGAGAGTCCGTGTGGGATCGCTTTACTCACGGTTCCCACATGAGCGTGGACGGCACTCGTGTGGATACGGCCGATGTGGCCAGTGACAGTTACGTTCTGTGGGATGAGGATGTTAAAGCCATTCAGTATCTGGGTGTGAAGTTCTACGCCTTTTCTCTCTCGTGGCCGCGACTCTTTCCAGACGGCAATGCGACATCAGAACCCAACCGGGCTGGAGTGGAACATTACCGGCGTTTGATCGCAAGGTTAAAGGATATTGACGTGGAGCCCGTGGTGACCCTTCATCACTGGGATTTACCGCAGACGCTGCAGGAGCGTTTGGGAGGCTGGCTGAATCCAGACCTGGTGGATATTTTCGCAGATTACGCCAGATTTTGTTTCCAAGCGTTTGGTGGAGAGGTTCGGTACTGGCTCACGATACACAACCCGTTTCTGCTGGCCGTTCAGGGTTACGGTACAGGAGCTCACGCTCCAGGGGTGAGAGGAGAGCGAGCGGATCCCTTCAGCGCAGCACACAACATCATCAGGGTGAGTTTATAAGAACACATGCAAAGATCATGAAGTCAACATCAACTGAGAAAGTGCAAAAACTTCACTACACACTACACTGTCACAATGGCTCCTTAAAAATGATTGTTTTCTTCAAATATCTATATTTGAGTTTTATTTTACTAGAGATATAGTGTGTGTCAGTGTGCTCTGTTATCCTTTAACCTTAAGATGTGTTATCTCGCATCATAATAATAGCACATGACTCAAATACAGATACACGAGAGTCATGAATTATTCTCCTACATAACTCAATATAATGCCAATGTATCATTATTAATATTTATATCGTTGCAGTTTCAGACACGTGTTAATAAATACATGTTTATCTATTCCAGTAATTCCAATCAAAACAAAACAAAAAACTCAAGAATTTTTCACCATCTTTGTTTCTCTTAGCTCAAGTTCTTCCACGCTAGACTGAATCATGTCATGTTGAAATAGAAAAGAGTCGAGCACAAGCGGTTGATATCATATGAAAGTACACAAACAATAAATCAATATTTGCTGTTGAGATTCTAAATGGCCTCATCATGGTTATGTAAGCATATGAGTTTTAAAATAAAGCATTGTGTTCAGAAGCAACATGAGATTTGTGTGTTCACAGGCACATGCTAAAGCGTGGCACATTTATCACAAACACTTCAGATGGCATCAGCACGGTCGAGTCTCCATCACGCTGGCATCTCATTGGGTGAAGCCTCTTCACGATCAGGCCACATCAGCCGATCTGGAGCTCTGTCAGAAGTCCATGGAAGCTGTGATTGGCTGGTTCGCAGAGCCCATACACGGAAGCGGAGATTATCCTGCATCCCTGAAAGCGTCCAATCGCGGCGTTCTGCCCGAGTTCAGTTCGGAGGAGAAGATGTGGATCAGAGGAACAGCAGATTTCTTCTCTCTAGTGTTTGATTCAGAGACTCTGAGAGTTGTTCGAGGTCTGGCTCGGTTTGGACAGATGGTGACACTGGACCTGAGGAAAGTTCTGCTGTGGGTTCAGCAGGAGTACAGAGATCCAGATGTTCTGATGCCTGACAGCGGATTGTTCTCAGATCAAACTGTGGGAGTCGAGGACACCGTAGCCCTTTACCCGCTCAAGAGATTCATTGGTCAACTCTTACACGGTGTGTGTGTGTGTGTGTGTGTGTTACACAATGATCAGATTGTGTTTGTTTGTGTTGATTCTTAAAAACACACAATGTCTGAGACGTGTGTGTGTGTGTAGCTGTTTCCACAGACGGTGTGAAAGTGTTTGGATACTCCGCTCGGAGTCTTCTGGATGGATTTGAATGGAATCACGGTTACAGCATACGCAGAGGTTTTTTCTACATCAACTTCACACGACCGCAGCGACACCGAATCCCGAAGACCAGCGCTCACTTCTACAGACAGATCATCAGCGACAACGGTTTCCCTGACAACCACACGCAACCCATCCACGCACGCTTTCCATGTGACTTTCAGTTCGGCGTGTCTGACTCTGTGCTGCAGGTGATGACAGAGGAATCAGCTAAAGCTTGTTTTATGTACACTTTCTTTCATCTTATTTCTTTTTTTGTTTTGTTTCAGGTTCATTTGCATCCGTTCTCGCCACAGTTCACCGATCCTCACGTGTACCGGTGGAATTATTCCGGCGACGGATCTCTTCAACCTGTGGCCGGTGTCGTTCTTCACAATCGAGGATCTCAGTGTACAGATTTTCGGTTCATTCAGCGGCACCTGCTCCTCGCGGAGGCCGTGGGGACGTCACACTACCGGTTTGCTCTGGACTGGTCTGAGCTGGTGCCCAGCGGTGACGTCTCATCTGTTGATGGTGAGAAGTTGAGGTTCTACAGGTGTGTGTTGAGTGAGGTCAGGAGGAGAGGAATTCAAGCGGTCGTGACGCTTTATCACCCCAGGTCACCGTTTCTGGGTCTGCCGGCACCTTTGCACGCTAACAGCGGCTGGAGAAACTACAGCACCGTCGAGGCCTTCATCAAGTACGCTGCACTCTGTTTTCATGAATTTGGAGCGCTGGTGCCAGTGTGGATCACCATTAATGAACCCAACCGTCTGACAGAGATGTACGGCGGAAGCGCTGAGGACAGACGGACGGCGGCGCGACACATGTTGCTGGCTCACGCGAAGGCCTGGCACGTTTACCGTGTGCACTTTCACCAGCGTCACCGAGGGAACGTTAGCTTTGCGCTTCACGCTGACTGGGTGGAACCGGCCAATCCGTTCCTGGAATCTCATGAAGTTGCCACCCATCACTTTCTGTGGTTTGAACTGGGACGTTTTCTCGATCCTCTGATTGGCGGAGCAGATCCTGATAAGCACGACAGATCTCTTCTGATTGGCTTTACTGATGACGAGAAGGCGGAGCTTAAGGCGTCTCTGGATTTCATTGCCCTGAATCACTTCACAACACATTTAGTGTCACCACAGAAATCTCAGGAACGCGGTTTCTCTCTGATGACTGACCGCACCTGGACGTCCTCACCGATGGGACAGGCCGTCGTCCCCTGGGGTCTGCGGAGGATGCTGAGCTGGATGAAGAATCGCTATGGTAACAGCCTCCCCATCATCATTACAGCATCAGGAGTTGATGACCGAGCGGCTCGTGACGATCAGCTGAGACAGATTTATATCAGGAATTACCTACAGGAGGCGCTCAAAGGTAAGCTGATGTTATTACAGCGGGATTTCAGTGATTTTAATTTCCCAGCTTATATATATATATATACATCAAATATACATTATATTGCCAAAAGTATTGTGTCACAGTATCTAATAAACAGGTTTGATGACTTTAATAATTTCCATGAGTACAAATCTTAATGCTGCAGCATATCATGATATTCTATGGAACTGTGTGCTTTTTTAAAAGCCCCTTTTTCTGTCCCAAAATGACGACTTCTGTGCACAAGTTATTGGTGTTTGGTGATGAGTTTTTGGCTCGAAGTCTGCATTTAAATTGACACCAAAATGTGTTCAGCTGGGTTCAGGACTTGGTTTTATGTAGACCAGTCAAGTTCTTCCACACTGACTGAATCAATGATTTCTTTCTGAATCTTGTCTCATAAACACAGAGACATTGTCATGATGGGATAGAAAAGAGCTCTTATTCCCAAACTGTTGCTATTAAATTAGAAGCACACAGTTCCATAGAATATCATGATATGCTGCAGCATTAAGATTTGTACTAAACTCATCAAACCTGTTTATTAGATAGTGTGACCCAATACTTTTGGCAATATAATGTGTGTGACCTAGTCTGTGAAGTTCAGGCTAAAGTCTCGAAATCGAATCATAAAATAATGATTTCGATCTGTGACAAAGCTTTACTCAGACGGTATTAAAGATATCAATGTTATATCTTTGTATGATTTAGGATAAATTGACATGTTTTTTAATGATTGAATTCATCTGTCTTGTGGTGAATGTTAGACATACAGGAGTGATGGTAACATTTTACAATAAGGTGCTATTTGTTAACAATGAGTTAACATACATTAGCTAACATGAACTAACAATGATCAATACTAATACAGCATTTATTCATCTTAGTTCATGTTAATTTCAGCATTTACTAAAACACCAAACGATGTCACTGTTAACATTAGTGAATGCATCATAAACTGACATTAACACAACAAGTATTAATAAATGCTGAAAAATAACATTTTTCATTGTTAGCTAATGTTAGCTGCTGTTAACAAATAGCGCCTTATTGTAAAGTGTTGCCAAAGTGACGTTCACCTCATTGCTAACCCTAATTTAAATATGTTATTAAAGATTGTTGTATGTGTGTTGTGTTTGTTGTGTAAAGAATTTAAAAATTACCCACAACACATGAGTTTATTGAGTCAAGAGTCAGAAGAATGAGTAACTGCTTAAACTGATTTATGTCTTTTATCAATGCATTATTTTCTGTATGTTAGAATTAAACCTGTATATGAATCCATATAATATCTGAACCATTTTGTACATCATATTTTGATGGTGTAAATATTTCCTCTGTACATCACTTCTGGTCACTACAATACATCTGAAAGTCTCTATAAGTCGACTGTAAAGGTGATGTGAATATCCACATACTTATTTAAATGTGTGTAGTGATACATGAATCATAAAGATTTAGTGAAATATGTTATGTGAAGGTTTATATTTTCTGTACTTTATTCCTCACAGCTTGCGGTCTAAAGTCCAGAGATGATGACACAGGAAGAGTTTTATAAACCACTGCAGTATTTTCTGCTTTATTGCAGCGTTAAACATGAAACAGAATGTAATAAAACTTCAGCATTGTGTCAATTTGCAGGACGGCTCAAAGGTCTCACACTGAGATCACAGGAGATCATGTGGAGACAGAATAATCTTTTACAGTCGGTTAAATTCAATAACACATCATTATGATAAAAAGTGAGAGAGTTTGCATACAAGTAGTGCAAATATGTATACAAACAGAGGGTAAGTAATAATAATAATAATAATAGTAATAATAGTATCAAATGAAAAGTGTGATGTGTGTAGTGCAAGCTTAAAGTGAATTAGTAATATATCAAATTTAAAGAAAAATACAGTAAAAATTTTCTACAAAAGCAGTACATTCAAGAGAATCAAGTAATATAAGTATATATGTACATATATTGGAAACATGAGGTCAGGGCAGATTCAGTGTTTTCTCTTCTGTTATGACAGGCAGACACATATTTAGCAGCTAACACACAGCAGTCCTTGTGTTCTCCAAACAGATACGACAGTTTCTCATCGTTTGACACACTTTCAAACGTCTTGTGTATGGATTTGATTTTTCCATAAAACATTGTCCGTATATCCGTGTATTTCGTACATTCCGTTAGGAAGTGGAGCTCTGTCTCTATTTTGTTGAGATGACAGTGTGGACACAGACTCTGGTCCTGTGGAAGCCATGTTTGTGTGTGTCTGCCCGTCTCTATAGTGAGTTT
>JAOTQM010000719.1:0-45000 GCA_026939265.1 Oreonectes daqikongensis
GAGAGAGAGAGAGAGAGAGAGAGAGAGAGAGTGAGAGCGAGAGAGAGACAGAGACTACAATGGGGTCAGTCAGTGCCGTCTCTGATACACAAGAGTAATAGAAGGTCTGAAGTCTCTCTGGAACAAAGATGACCCACAATCCACCGCTGCTCATGAACACAACATCTCAAGCCGCAGGCCCATCAGAACCAACAAAGATCTGATTCACACACACACACACACACACACACACACACACACACACACACCTCTTCACATGTGTGTGTTTGAGCAGGAATGTGTTCACAGGTCAGTATACACACATGCTGACCATCAGCCGTCTCATTAGAGTCTCAACACTAAAGTGTGTGTGCGCTCAACATAAACACACACACAATTCATTTGACAGAACATGTGATTCTAGCAGATGTGTGTGATAGTACACACACACACACACACACACACACACACACACACACACACACACACACACACACACACACACACACACACACACACAGTCATGCTGTATAAACCTGACAACTATACTACAGCTTTCAGCTTTAACTCTAGTCTGACCTGTTTCACTGGGAATAAAAAACGTTGTCTTGAGTCCAGAAAGAACATTTGACACTGATCAGTATATATATAATAACGTTATGTTTTACTGTCACAGAACTTAAAAACAAGTTTGGGCCTGAGACTTTTATTCATGAACACATTTCATCTGTTCGATTCAGCAGTTGAGCTCCAGGACCATCAAAACAAACAAACTAATGAAATAAAGAAATTCAGCCGTGACCGGATAAGCAAACTATTTACAGGAGAATCCCGGGACACTGTCGCCATGGAGACGATGCACATCACCATAGCAGCGACCGGAGCTCTGTGGTCATGTGAAGTGCACCAGACCCACAGAACAGTTACATAAACATCAGATTATACGAGACCAGCCTTCAGTGCTCACATTCTGAGACAACTACATTTCCCACAAGTCTCTGCGCCTCTGACCTGCAGCAGTGCATGATGGAGCGTGATCTCCAGCTCGGCCAATCGCTGCGCGGCGTCTTCGCACTCCTGGATCTCGAGGTCTTGGGCCGGAACAGTATCCCAGCGTCCGCGGTGAGCCGCCAGCTGATGCACCAGCTCGTACTGACCCGGTAACGCCAGACTCAGACGCGTCTGACGCCCGTGCGTGAAACACAACTTCCTCCTCCTGCAGGCTCCGCCCTCCGGACCACACGCCCCGCCCGCCTCGGCACCGAGAGGGAGGAGCTTCTCTCCCAGCAGGCAGTTGAGGAGCTGGTATCGAGCGGCGCAGTCCTGACCCAGGATCAGAATGTAGGGGGCGCTGCCGACGACGTTTTGAAGATATTCCTCATCCTGACGCGGTAACGAGATACAGCTGAGCTGATCTGAGACAAGAGAGAGAAATCAAGAGACCATGAGAACAAATGCAAGTAAATTTACAGTGTGCAAAACAAAACACAGAAAATCAGACGTCAGACACGTCACCATAAAACTGCAATCCGTAATACTTTTTAAAATAATAAAAATGAGTTAGAAAGTACGCACGTAAATAATAAGTGTCCACGACTCACAATATTATAATTATGATTTATAAGATGAGAAAAAAAAACAACGACAATGTAATACACTCTGTTACTATTCGTTTATTTTGTATATGTTAGTCATTTGAATGTTATATTACACAGCTATTAAGCAAGCGTGTAAAAAAAAAAGAAAAGTACGTAACGCCATTTTCTATTTTAACCAGAGATGGCGACAGAGATTCTGCATCATGGCAACTTACGTTTGTGACTTTTATGTACAGAAAACAACACATTCTTCTTCAAATCGATGACCCTGAACTAGTGAAATATTTTGAACACAAACAAACAAACAAGAGAAGCTTGACATTGTAGAGGACAGTTTGAGTGTGTGTTGTGTGTCCTGAGGCGTGCATCTCATGACCCGTCTCTGAGCCGGACCAAACACACACAGAGCCGGCAGTCATCCGGGTTATTATTAGGAAGTGGTCATAATCCTCAGTACTGCTGCTGAGTCACTCTCTTATACAACACAAGCGCTCCTGGATTCCATCCCATAATCTGAGCTTTCATCCACAAACACACACTGATTTCTGCCGGAGAGTTTTACGAGCGACAACAGGAGAGATGCAGAGATGTACTGCAGTGAGCCATATACACACAAATAACATCAGATAGCTGTGATCTTATTCACGTGTTTTATTAAACTGAAAAACAAAGAGTTCATTTGCAAAAACAGACGACTGCCTTTTGAAAAATGTCAAAAATCATATTTTTTCATTGTGCATTTCAAGTAATATTAATCAAACTGCAGCTGGGTGGTTTAGTCTAAATAATAGTAACTCAACAAAACAGAGCCAACATAAGAAAAACATAAGAACATGTTTTTGCAAATGAATTCTTGAAATGCATTTAAGCATCAAATCATCACCTCAAGCCTCAAAAACAGACAAGCAATTTTTCTGACTGGAGACTTTTAGTCATATGATAACACAGACATGATGTGATCGTAATAGTCATGTTATTGATGTTTGTCAGGCTAGATGCTGTATTTGTTGTTCTAATTGCTTCTATTGTTTACCTCGTTTGTAAGTCGCTTTGGATAAAAGTGTCTGCTAAATGACTAAATGTAAATGTATTTCAAGACTGCGAGTAGTAAAATACTATTTGAATCATTCAGCCGACAAAAGTAAAAACACTTTGACAAAATGATTCACAACCAGAAGCTGAACAAGCGAAAGGAATGAATGACATCACGTATTAACACTGCAACATTACAAAAAACTGATAACACTTGACAATAAGTCAACACTCCGTATTTGTTATCATTATTTAATGCATTAGCTAACATAAACTCACAATTAACTGTTTTATTCATCTGTGTTTAACATTTGTGAACGCAAATACAATTGTTTATTTTTGTTTGTGTCTATGTGCATTATCAACAGTTATGTTTGTTTTTTAACGTGTTTTAGTAAGATGAATAAATGCTGTAGGAATATTGTTCAGTGTTAGCTAACATAAATAAATCATGTTAACACAACCTTATTATAAAGTGTTACCAAAACGTTACTAGAATGACCAAATGCACAACACGGTTGAAACTATCTGTTGTACAAGAAGATCACACTGTGACCTCTGACCTGAGATCAGTCACAATCACACACACACACACACACACACACACACACACACACACACACACACACACACACACAGTGAGTTTTAATGGAAAACTGTTGTGTGCGCGCATGTGTTCAGGTTACACATTTAAGATGTGTCAGCAGTTAATTCTCTCATCACACACATAAAAACACGCTTTACTATAGTAAAAACAGTTGAACTAGGATGTCTGTAGTAAAACTGTGGTTATACAAACTGTAATTAATGCAAGAAAAAGCATAGTTATTAGACTTTACTATAGTAAAAACATGGTGAATGAGGGAAATGAGTACCGGCCGATGTCATCACTTACACCCGACTAAAACTTCTGTTAGCAATGATCATGTAGTGTCATTATAACAGAAAATATTTTCCAGAATGTTCCAGCAGGAATTCTCAGGAATGGAAAACTTGACTGTTCGTGTGAATGTGAACACAAGGCCTGAAGCTTCTCTTTATCATCACTTTAACACACCTGAGTGATTCACACACACACACACACACACACACACACACACGACAGGCCTGAGATCAGACACACACACACACACACACACACACACACACACACACACACACGACAGGCCTGAGATCAGACACACACACACACACACACACACACGACAGGCCTGAGATCAGACACACACACACACACACACACACACACACACGACAGGCCTGAGATCAGACACACACACACACACACACACACGACAGGCCTGAGATCAGACACACACACACACACACACACACACACACACATGACAGGCCTGAGATCAGACACACACACACACACACACACACACACACGACAGGCCTGAGATCAGACACACACACACACACACACACACACGACAGGCCTGAGATCAGACACACACACACACACACACACACACGACAGGCCTGAGATCAGACACACACTTACATGAGTTAGAATATTTCTGCAGACCTGAAGTCATACATCACACAGAGTAAATAAATACATGTATGTATTGGGTTCAAGGGAAACGCAACACAGTTCAGAGGTCACAGGTCAAAAGAGTCACAATGTCGTGAGAGCTTTGGGTTCTCCAGACAGAAGTACAGTACACACACACACACACACACACACACGCACACACACACACGCACGTTTAATTTCTCCTGTCACTCTCACCTCAATGATTTCATTGAGAAACCACAGGAAACTTACATCACAACAAGCAAAACAAAATCATTTGTTACAGAAAAGACTGCAACCACACCTAGTACACACAACCACACACCTGCACACACACACACACAGGCCAGAGTCTTACATATGTGAAACAACAAACAACGTTCCTTACAGGTGAATGTCATGACAAAAATTCACAGCAACACATCCACACAAGTGGTTTAAGAGTGAAACACAACTGACTCTGAATCAGCCCGTGTGTGTGTGAGAGTGTGTGTGTGTGTGTGTGTTGAATGTAAGTCTGTTCACAGGAGTTAAGCTTCTTAATTCTGCAGCAAATCCACAAAATCTCCAACAAAAATCACGACAAACAACTCAATGACCCTCTCACAACACAACACCTGTAACACACATGTCTCTCAGAATACAACAACTGTAATTCTGATCAAACACACACACACACACACACACACACACACACACATCATCAAAACAACACCACACCTGTAACACACACGTCATCAGAAGACACACACACACACACACACACACACACACACACACACAGATGTTGTGATGGAAACTCACCGAACTCCAGGGATCCAGGTGTGCACGTGTTGCTGTGGTTCTGTCGGATCTCTCTGAAGAAGATGATGGTTTCTTTCAGGTTCTTCTTCAGCAGAATGTTGTGTTTGTTGTAGTGACTGAAGGCTCGAGTCAGATCTCGGATCAGTGGACTTGATTTCTGTGGGTTCTCCATCCTGATCCTCCAGCAGCAGCAGATCCCGGTGTGTGTGTGTGTGTGTGTGTGTGTGTCACATATCCATCTAAACTACACAAACCAGGTCGAACACACAAATTAAAGCTAAATGTTTATAAAGAGGCCAGAGATCACTGCAGGCAGGACCAAACCCACACAACACAACAACATGTGTGTGTGTGTGTGTGTGTCAGTGCATCAACACAAACACACACAAACAACCGCCTCCCATTAAACTGACAGATAACAAAAACTCGAAAGATCCAGTAGTTGTGATCAATAACGCGCGCGCACGGAGACTCGGGTGGACCGGAGGCCGAACCGGGTCAGTACTCGAGATTCGCGGCTGTTCGGCGGGGTTTTCCTCACAGATGAGCGCCTATCATCGGTCAGAATCTGGAGAGTGTCTAATAATCCTGATGTTGGTGTCGGTTCGGCGATGAATGTTCCAGATTTATGCTCAAATAAGTGAAACTCGCTCCGCCAGTCGCTGCTGTAACTTGTCCATTTGGCAAAGAGGGATGTGCGGTGGGCGGGGCGCTACTCGCCTGATGCATGCTGGGAAATGTAGTATGCGCTGTGACAGCATACACACACTTTTAGAGTAAATCCATCAAGTTAACTCCTACATTTGTGCTTTACACTTTTAATTTAACTGTTTCATTTCCTCCCTCAGACACATAAACAACCAAAAAAGCACAACATATTTGACGCTTGTGGTCAAATTATGATTTATTAACAAATATGATTTAACCTTAATATTGTTAATATTAAAATATTTTCTATGTAGACATGTGATTTTTTTTAGCTATTGTAAATGTTTTTTAAGATAAGACCTCTGGACATGTATTTATGAAAATACAATATACACTGTAAACGTAAATATTTGAAGAGTTTGTTTCCAAAAGTTAGACATATAGTAAATATTTTCTACTGATAAGACGTCATTACCTGAAACGAAACAGTTTTTCTGATGTAAGTGCGCCATCCAGCGGTCACTGTGTGAAAATCACAAACAACTGTTGATGTGTGAATATTTATTATCATCACAGACTGTTAAAGACAGACTAGATAAGTTCAAAAGAAACACAAATACTCTTAAAGATGTAATACAAATGATCTATTTAACACAGTCAATGTCAATGAAACTTAACATTAATAAGCAACATTTTATCTTCTAAATGATGTGTATTATATAATAATCTTCAAATTATTCTTTATTTTGACAGCTGATCCAGATATTCATCTAAAGTCAAAACATTTAAATAAGAATTATCACAATGTTGAATCTAATTCAATTATTTCATACACGGGTTGGGGCGGGACTTACCACAATGGCGACACGCCCACACGCTGACGTCACAGTTGGCCGCACTCACAGTCGCTCGAGCTGATCTGCGGCGCATTCGGTGAGTTACGCGCGTGGAGGACATGTAAACATTAATTCTTCATTGATTTCCATCCTCATCTGATCGTGTGTAGCGGGTCATGGAGACTCTCTCGGGTGTTGTGCCCGTCAAGCGTCAGGCGGTGAAGAGACACCATCACAAACACAACGTGAAACACAGATATGAGTTCCTCGATACTCTCGGGAAAGGCACGTACGGACGAGTGAAGAAAGCCGTGGATCGATCCGGCAGAACGGTGAGCGACACAATTATTTATTCATCTGATCAATTATTCATAATTCACTGCACGTAAAGAAAGAATATTTGTTGACGTTTTTAAACTATCATAAACTTTTATTATAAGGGCTGTTGTTTTGATGAATTGTTGACATTTTAACTTCATTTGATAAGTTTCACAAAATGCATTAATTTCATTTCAATTGGATTTTGAAGTTGAATTGTGTATTTGACTGTCAGAAAGAGATTCTCAGTGTGAAACCTGTTCTTAAAAATGTCTGTCACGTGTTGTTTACAATCTGACAGAAATAAGTTTGGGTGTGCAAAATATAATTTCACGACAACAAGTGTGTGGGACGTCACGAGACAAAAGTGGTGTTTGTGTGACCTTTTGTGTGTCAGATCAAACATGAGTTGTGAGTCATGGAGTTGTGTAGAGAGGGTTACACTTTCCTTTAAATGTAAAGCAAACACAGAACAGGTTGAGCACCTCCACCCTGCTTCTGGAAAGAACCTTTAAATAGCCGCCGGCTCAATTCAACCTCTCAGATGTGTTTTTAGAAAACACTCACTCACACGCACACCTATAACATATTGCTTTAATACATTATTTTTAATATTCACTTGATTATTTTGAATTACTGTTATAGGCAAAAAATGACCCAATATTTAAAATGATCCTCTTGAGATTTTGCAGAATCTATGAAAACAAACGTAATTTTCTTTCTGCAACATATAAATTCATATTTTTCAGATTGTGTGATAAAGTGCAGATCTTTATCTGTCAGGGTTGGTGTTACATAAAGAGTCCAGGAAAGAGAAAGTCAAGTTTGCTCGACAGGTTTGGCTGATGTCACCTGAGCGGATCAGACCACACGCGGCCTCGTGTTAACTTTACAATCAGTCAAATGAACAGGAAATAGTCTGAAATAAGTTGGACTTCTGGGAAGTTGAGTTCAGAGGTGAGGTGCTGGGACTGAGGGTCAGGTGAGAGACGCTGACATTCCTGTCTGGAGACACATTCCAGAATCCCAGCCTGAGGTCATCACGGCCAAAACAGACCTTTTACTCAATACACGTCTATATCATGAATCTGAGACAGGAAGTCGAGCCGTTGTGACCTCATCTGTACTGCTGATTTATATCCCGATAAACACGCCATGTGTTCGAATTATTCTAACAATGGGAAGAAAAAACACTTTTATATAATGAACACAGTATGTATTTCCACTTCCCATCATTTGAGCTGGTTAGTGTTTAATCTCCAGAAATCTCTCCCAGGGGTTTTCCTTTCCTCTGCTGACACTGCAAACATTGACTGGAAAACCACAGATTTCCTCCTCGTTGTTTTGTTGTGTAAATCAAGTTTGTACGATTGTGTTTGCAGGCAAGAAAGAGTGAAAGTTCACGTTCGCTGTCGAGCGAGTCGAGACGCGTCCTCGTAAATTATTGTCTGAACCCGGAGATAAGAGTCTAAAAACACGTCGGAGGAAAGACGCTCGATTCATCTGATAACACACGGGACGTGTTACTATTTTTAGATGTTTGGACAATTTGAGAAAATTGCATTCAGATATTTCCTGTCAGAGAAACATTAGCGCCGTGAGTCTTTCTTCAGTGGAACACAACATCAGATATGGTCGTAGAAGTCAATGGGGTTGTTTGATTATCAACATTCTTGGAAATATCTTCTGTTGTGTTCTGAAGAAAGAAACTGTGTGTGATGTTTGTGTTGTGGTTATAAACTCAGTTTAGTGTGAAATTCCTCCTCAGGTCGGTCTCTGTTTGTCCATCTGTTGAATCACTTCTGACCCTCTGCCACAAACACACAAATACACCTTCAGGAATCTCAAACATCTATGCACACAATTGACATGCGCACACACACACAAAAGGCCTCGCACTTCGAGACAATGGAGGCAAAAGACACAAAGGCGATACGCAAATTCATCCTTCCATATGCAAAGCGTCTCACATGAGGCCAGATTTCCATTGACATCATCTCGGTTCTGATGGACGGTAAACAAGTGTGAACATCACGAGGAATTGTGTTTTATCCTGTTCCATCACAAACAAAACATCTTTGTGTTGTTTGTGTGTAAACGTGACAAATGAATGTGATGACGCTGACAAAATCAGAGTTTTGATCGGTTTGAAAACCACATGGACCGGCAGGTTTATTTATACACTCTTAAAAATAAAAGTGCTTCACAGTGATGCCATAGAAGAACCTTTTCTGTCTGAATGCTTCATAAAGAACTTTTACATCTGAAGAATGTTTCTGTTTTACAAAAAGTTCTTCAGATGATAAAATGGTAAGAAAGATTCTTTGTGGAACCTTTGACTGAATGATTCTTTGTGGAAGCTTCTATGACATTGCTGTGAAGAACCTTTTAAGGGTGTATACAAATGAGAGAGCTTTTATAAAAATGATCTGTTCTGGATATGTTTGATTTCATTATTTCATATATCATTGTTTGAGTTGTGTTGATGTGAATTCTGTGTTTGTTTGTTTGTTTGTTTGTTTCTCAGGTGGCCATAAAGTCCATCCGAAAGGAGAAGATCAAAGACGAGCAGGATCTGGTTCACATTCGGCGTGAGATCGAGATCATGTCATCTCTCAGTCACCCTCACATCATCACCATATACGAAGGTCTGAACCGACTTCACGTACATTGTGTGTCGTGACATCACGTAACCGGATAGCTGTGATTATTCACGCTAAATAAACGGCTTCTTCTCTGTCACGCCACATCTCTTTGTGTGGATTATATAAGACTGCCCCCAAAAAACACATTTCTTGTGCTTCATTGCACCTCATGCACGTCCCCTCCCTGTTCTCATTACACCACCACAAACTATCATATGGCACCAGATATTTGCTCTTATTCTAATCACATTTTGAAACAAATATCTATGGGAATATGCTTAACTATACAAATAAAAGAGAAAATGACTTAAAATGGTATTGTTTCTTGTCGTAATGCTGTGTGTTCTGGTGTGTTTCAGTATTCGAGAATAAAGATAAGATGGTCATTGTGATGGAGTACGCGAGCGGTGGAGATCTATATGACTACAAAAGTGAGAAACAGCACATGTCTGAGACCGAATCCAGACATTTATTCAGACAGATCGTCTCGGCCGTACATTACTGTCACAAGGTGAGAACACACCGACATTAAACATATAACGTCCGTCTGTACGGCCCGCGTGAGCATCACTGCTATGATGAAATATTATACATGTGTTTAAAGCTACCCAGAGTTCCCTCGTGCCCTGAGGAGGTCTCACAGAAATGCAGGGTTGCGTAACACGTGTTACGCTTCACATGACTGAACACCGTCAAAGAGAGACGGTTGAGTTTCAGACAGACGGCGACGATACACGTGTACACACAAGCGGCTCTTTATATCTCAGTGTAACATCACCTGTAGACGACTCGAGAGAGTTAGTTTATACGCACAATCATATTGTTATGAAAGAACATCTCAACTCTCCGTTTATGGGTGGTTTTGTGGCGGCGCTAAATGAGGTGAAGCGAGACGTCAGATGTACTTCACCCTTCTACAGAACAACACAATCACACATAGCTGGCATTCCACACACAGCTCGACCCGAGCGCTCCCGCTGCGTCCCTGTCCTTATTTAGAGATCATAAAGACAAAAGAGAGCGACAGGTCGCAACACTGAACTTGTTTAAGAACAGTTTCATTTGGTGAAATTGTTACGCTGTCGTTCTGACGTAGGAAAACTGAGAGAAATGTTTGGGGATTTTTGGATGCGTTTAGTCTGAATAATTAAAGTAAAGTATTTCAGCGTTAAGAAAATAAAGATGTTGCGTCATTAACTATAACAAGTGTGTCTATAATGTGTGATCTGATCTAACATGTAGTTGTGTTCTTGTTAATAGAACGGGATTGTACATCGTGACCTGAAGCTGGAGAACATATTGCTGGACGGCAACGGAAATATCAAAGTGAGTTTTCACAATAAATGACTTTAATTTGATGTATTATTATTGAAGTATTTTAGAACAATTTAAAATATTTATTATTAAATTATGTTGCCAGTTTTACGAAAAAATTGTCAAAGTTATTCATTGTTCGCAGAACGAATTTTTGTGCCCATCATCTGTGAAGACTTAAAAAAAAAGTTTTTTACATAAATGTCCTAAATTGCCAAAAGATTGCCAAAGAAATTAATTCTGATAATTAATAACTTTATCTCTGATGCTGTTATTAAGCAATAGTTATTAAGCTAGCTCATTATCCTGAGATGTATTGACAGAAGCATCTTTCTGTTTTTCAGATTGCTGATTTTGGACTGTCTAACCTGTATCAGGGTGATAAGTTCCTGCAGACGTACTGTGGTAGTCCTCTATACGCTTCTCCAGAGATTGTGAACGGCAGGCCGTACAGAGGTCCAGAGGTGGACTGCTGGTCTCTGGGTGTTTTGCTCTATACGCTGGTGCACGGAGCCATGCCGTTTGATGGACACGACTACAAGAACCTGGTCCAACAGATTAGCAATGGAGACTACCGCAGACCAACCAAACCTTCCGGTGAGAAACTAAAGTCACGTCCTGTGATCTGCTGATGTTTTGAACCTCGTGCCTCTTTGGTGATCACTAATCCTCTCTTTTCTTCCACAGATGCGTGTGGTTTGATCCGCTGGATGTTGATGGTGAATCCGGAGCGTAGAGCGACATTAGATGAGATCGCTGCACACTGGTGGCTCAACTGGGGTTATCAGCACCCCCTACTGGCTCAGAGCGAGAACGCAGCTGTCCAACAAGGACTGGCACACACAGCGTGTCAAGCGGGCAGCTCGACTCGCATTGCGGACTGGTTGCGTCGCACCTCTCGTCCTTTACTACAGAGCGGCTCGAAGGTGCGATGTCTGCTGCGCTCAAGTGGTGCGGCGGGAGGAGACCCGGTCCAGCGGCAGCGCTCCATACGCAGGTCCCGTAAAGAAAACAACGTCTCTCAGACGATGCAGGAGGGCTCCACCTCTCGGCCCTACAAAGGCATTCTGAAAAAGCGGGGCAGTCTGAAACAGAAACCACCCGTTGACACCCAGGCTACACCCTTGGAGGAGAAAAGCTCAAACACTTGTGCGTTTACCGAGACACCTGTGCTGCCTCCGCCCCCCAAAGGCATTTTAAAGAAGCCTTCTGAAAACAAGGACTTTTATTCCTCTTCCCCAGAGAGCGGCGACTCCACTCTGTGCCTGTCGTCCGCAGGACAACGCAAGGGTATCCTCAAACGCCACGGCAAGTTGCAAGAATTTGGCTCACTGGACCAGCTTGCACCCACGTTACCCACAGGAGGAAACCGACTCCGGCCCAGTGGAGCCATCAGCGAGGACAGCATCCTCTCCTCAGAGTCCTTCGACAGACTCGACCTTCCTGACCGCGAGATTCCACTCGTACCAATGGAGCGACCGTCAGGGGGCAGACGGATGCGAGGATGCGTGTCTGTGGATAACCTACTGGACCTGAGGGAGGACAGGACTCGGCGGCAGAGACACTGGGAAATGGACACAGCCTGCTACCGTGCAGGAGTGTCAGAAAGTGCGTTTTCAATCGCGGACTGTGGGAACGTAACTCAGACTTACAAACAAGTGTTCAGCGTAGCGTAACGTGTGATGCTGAATCGCTGCGATGACAACGCAACCTTTGAGTTGTGCTCAGAACGTGCAGACGGCTCTCAGGAGCCATTGATGCATATCTTCTGGGAAATGTTCTGGAGCGATTCCAGGGTGCTGCGAGACTGATGGATTATTTAGGAGGTGTTGTTCATTGTGTTACCGTGCAACATGTAACACAACACCTTTGGTTTTTTCAATAGTTCTGAGGAAAGATTTGTGATTTTTAAACTCTTGTTCAAGGTTTTGGCTCATAAAAAGGTACCAAGGAACTTGAATGTGTTTGTTTTAAAGACAAATTGGGGGTAGATTACACAAGCGTACACAATAAGTATATCAGAAGATGTGGGTGACATAAGGACACAACACACACAAGAATGTTTTCACAGTACACTGGTTTATCAGTTTCGCCAATTTGACTTTATAACATTTACAGGTGCAGCGAATACAAGCGACTATTATCTCTTTAAGGTTTTATGAAGTCTGGACTTTCGTCTGTTTCTTGATAAGAGTGTTATTTACAACAGCACATTACACGCTGACCTCTTATAATGATGTTCAAGTTCTGTTATAAAACAGTCTGTCATTAAATCATGGAGAAATATTGTATTTACGCTGATCTGTTGACATTTTGGTGGTTGCTTTTCATCTTCATTGCATTGATGTTCACGTTGAGTGTTATTTCTGTGTCATGGGGGTGTTTGTGTTCAGTATTTGTAACAGTAACATTTACATTTGGTGGTTTGTTTTAACAGAGGCAGTGAGGTGTGTTTTACTCGTTTGGTATCATGTGTTTGAGTTTCTGACGAATGTCTCAGTGGACCAATAAAACAGCAGAAAAGTGAAAAACCTGCCTGAGTGTTTATTTTTTGTGAAGACACGAGCAACATTGCCAAATCTGGATTGTTGTTCTTACCCAAAAAATCTTTTATATTATGCTAAATAAATCTAATTTGCACACTATATATACTATAAACTGAGCAAGATTAAAGTCAGTATCTTAAATACGGTCAAATGTGTCAGAGCATGCAGGTGTTTTGGGCTAATATTACCCACAACCCCGTGTTACAGAAGAGAAGTGTGTGCAGATCAAAAGGATTTTAGTGTGTAGTGCAAGCATGCTTTATATTATCAGATAAGTGTCATGAGATATGAGTCAAGATGAAAAAGCGATACCTTATTTACATGACAATTATAACAAAATATCTGACATCTTTGATTTATGTAAACAATTAAATTTTTATCTATTGATATATATTTCTTTTATTGATTTTTTTTGTGGATCTGATTAAGTGTTGATTGCAAATAAATATATGATTGGCGTTATTAAGTCAAATGATATAGATTTAGTTTGAGTGTGCACACCTTTTTCTCAAAAACCAGCACAAAGCACCACCTTCATCTGGACTTTTTATTTGCACATACGTTGAATGTAAGATTGGTTCTCTCTATCAGAAACATTCATGTGTTATAAGAATGAATTAAAAGAATCAGAAAATTAGCCGCGTCACAGACGGTCATTTGTTTAACACGGTGTTATTTACAGCAACGTTTGACTTCAAACAGACGCGTGTTTAACAGGACAAAGGTCTATTTGCTGTAGCGCGAGACGTCTGCTATATTAAAAATGAGAAGGAACTAGCGTTACATGTGAACATTAACAAACGCATGAGCAGTGAGCAGGAAAGTGCTGATTTCATGAATGTGACTGTCCACCTGTCACAGTGTGACGTCCTGAATGTCGACAGGTGTGCAGGTGAGGTCAGGTGAGGTCTGGCCCAGCGTCAGCTCGATGGTCTCCTCCAGCACCGAGTAACACTCACAGAGAGACGTCTGAATCACACAGAGACAAACACATTCAGAGAAGCGTCACGTCATCGTGAACCAACAGATAATAAAGCGTCCTCACCTCATCCACATCTAAGAGGTTCCTCAGGACCTGAAGGAGAGCATCAGCAGTGAGCGTCTCTGTCAGGATGTTGAGTCTGTTAACAGCTGCCGTCACACACGAGCAGGCCACAGTAGACGGAGTGAAGCTTGAGAACTTCACCTCTGAAACACAAACACACGCTCACTATACGTGTCTGGGTGTTATTTGCTAATATTACACCACCCAACGGTTGGTCAGTGCATAACAGATCTGCTCATCTGGGTACTGTGAGTCACTGTGTGTGTGTGTGTGTGTGTGTGTGTGTGTGTGTGTGTGTGTGTGTGTGTGACTCGAAGCCGAGAGCTTGTGGATTATGTGGAATGGACAGAATGAATAGACTCACAGAAACCTGCTGACGTCCAGAAGAACGCGCTCAAATCCCACTGTTAGTACACGTGAATGATTCGAGCAAGGTCAGAGTTCACGTGCGTGTGATGTACCTGTGGCGGTCAGCGCGATGTAAGAGTGCACGTGTCGCCGTACGAGCGGCGGGTTCTGAAGCGGAAGGCCCTGCAGTAACAGCTCCAGGAAGTCAGAAGGCAGCACCGAGGCCAGATCCCAGTTCAGTCGCGACACCACCAGAACCTCCCACCGCTGCACACAAACACAGATGCTGAGATGCGGCGTAATACGATTGAATCATTGGTGTGAACGAATCATTACCAGTATCTCGGGGATAGTGACGGCATGATCCGTGTAGTCGCAGAGCTTGGCGGCGCTCAGAGGAACCGATTCGCGCAGTTTGGAGGCCAGAAACATGCAGACGGTTCCCAGCAGCTGCAGTCTGCTCTTCTGTACGGGATACTGGGACATGTAGCGGTCCAAATAATGAACGGCCAGAGGAAACACCTCCTCCTCACACTTCTGATCCTCACACACCTGTTCACAAATAACAAACAAGTCTTCAAATGACTCACTTATGATTCACATTTGAATAACAAGATTTGAATCTATGTGATCAGAGTTGAGAATGATCCGATTTTGTCAGAATATGATTCATAAGACGAATGACTATGATCCGAATCCTCAATCCGGATTAGACCAGTGTGACCTGATTCAGATCTCGTCTTACCTGCAGCATCCAGCCCGTTAATATTCGGCGCATGTACGGCTGGACGTCGGTGTGCTCGGGTTCGGATCCGGATGTGATGTTCGGTCTCTCAGAATTCAGGAGGTTCTGTTGGACACGCGAGTCTTGGGTCAAAACCGCGTCTTTAAACGCTCGAACCGGTTTGGACTTCATCTGAGAGCTGGAGTCCAGTTCAGCAGTCTCGTGACACAATAACTCCATGAACTCCATTCGCCTGACAGGATTTCGCATTTAAACTTTAAAATCGGTCAAGCGCGCTGGTTTATTTTCTAAAATGAGAAGACAAACCTCTCGAACACGTCGCACACAACATGTTTACACACTTAACGGCTATTAATATAGTAAAAGACAGAGTTTTACTCCGTCTAAATGAGGGTTCGTGCGCGAGCAGCGGCCCGCGACGTTCCTGAGCTCACGTCACGTCACGAAGTCGTTGAGCGCATGACGTCACTGTCAGCCGTCACTCGCGACATTAAATATAAATGAACTAAAATGACTTTTTTTAAATACTTGCTTTTATTGTGAATAGTTCATAAGATCAGATTATTATAATCAGGAAAGTTTGCATTTGTAATCGTTACATATAAAATGTAATATACACCGTTAACGTTTCCTTTCATATCACATAATTCAGTATATAAACCACTTCTTCACGTGTATTATGGTGTTCTGTAGTATCAGGTATAGTTAATTTAAAAAATGCTAAGTACTGTAGTATGCTTTTATTTTTAATATAGTAACAAAATGTTATAGTACGGTTCACTCTAGTAAATAAATACAAAAGATTACTAGTTTTTTCATACATTTTCTTATTTTCCATGCATCTGTCATATTAAGACACTTTTCACCATAAAACCAATCATCAAATGTGTCGACTCAGAAATGCATTTCATATTCAATTGAACATTTGCATGATACGCTAAATGAAAAACCAAACAGACCTGATGTTAATACAATATGATTTTAATAACCAGCAATCCAAAAAACTATTGCATAACGGGAGATATTCAGCCAGAAAACACGGTAACACACATTCTGATGCGATACGTGACAACAGTCTCTCAGTCCTCGCTCATGGCAGGCGTGACGTCCTCCACGTCTCTGGCTTCAGCGCTCTGAAGTTCTCGTCTGATCTCAGCAGAAATCTGCGGGTGTGTTTGAATCTTCAGCAGTTCCAGTAAAGCCTCCTTCTGTTCACACGACAGATCGGCTTTATATCGCTGTACCAGCGTCAGCAGGCTCTGATGCCACAGCACCGGCAGAGTCCGTTTCTCCGTACGGAACGTCAGGAAGTGAGCGACCAGAGCGTCCAGCACGCGGAAGGGAAGAGCGTATTTCTTATCCAGCAACAGGCGCAGGAAAATGCTGTTGGCTCCGTTGTATTCCATCTCTGCCAGTTTAAGCATCGCCGCGCTGCGGAAGCAAACAAAGCGTTACGTGTTATTTTCTACACATGAGCTCTGTATCTGTAAAATGCTAGAATACTACAGTGTTCATGAACAATGTGTGTGTTCACCTGGAGTACAGCACAGGTATGGAGCATTTGGTGAGGACGCTGCCGATGATGATGGCTTCTCTTAGCGTGCATGTGCCCGACTCACACAGCGGGATCAGAATTCCTGCAAACACACACAAAAACACCACAACTCACACTCTCGCTGCAGCTTATGTGAATATAAATGAAATCTGAAGATGTGAAACTCACTAGCGCCCTCTTGTGTTGTGTTCACTTCTCATGAACATCATTTTATTTTATACATGAGATTTCTTTTAGAAACCGACCTTTGAACCAGGCTCCGGGTTTGAAGAGAGCTTTCTTCAGCGCGCTGTACAGGTGAAAGTTCAGCCGTTTGTACTCCGTGATGTCGTCTCGGATTCTGGGCAAGAGCACGAGATTGTAGAATCGCTGAGCCATGCGCTCCTTCAGATTAGACGTGAAAATCCTAAAAAGCACGAACGATATCACAGCGGTCACGTGAGTGTGAAGTGACGAGTGTAACACGTGTGTGTGTTTATTCGCACCTGGTGGCTTGATACATGGCAGCGGCGGTCCACGTCTCCGGCTCCGTGAGATACAGGATCTGCTCCCAGTTTGAAAGAGCCGGGATGATCTTAAACGCTTTGGGAAGTTTCCCACTGCGATATTTAGACAGAACCTGAAGAGAAAGAATTTGACGTGAGTGTTATAATCCGCAGTAATAATATCACGAGAGGAGATGGAGTGAATCCAGACCTTGTGGACGCCTCTGTACACCTCTATGACTCTGGGGTCGAGCTGAGGAACGGGTCGACCCGACACCTCTGACATCACAGTGCCCACCTCAGTCTGCTTCTCTGTGATTTTCTCCATAATTATGTCAGCTAACGTCCGTCTGTCAATGGTGAGATGATGTCAGAGATCCGGTCACATCACACAGATGCTCTGAGGTCAAGCGCACTCACCTGACAGGAGGATTCTTGCTCATGAACATCTGCATGGCTTTCTCATCTTCTGCATCCACCTGCACATCTGTGCCCGTGTCCTCAGAGCATTCACCCAGAGCGGGCCACTCCTCATCGGAATCTCCATCCTGTGTGCTGGGACCTGAAACATCCAATCACACACACCACATCTATAACAACTTCTTCAACATCACACATCTGTCTCTCTCTGTTTCACTGTAGGTTGTACGTGATGTTTAGGTATAGTCTCTCTCTCTCTCTCTCTCTCTCTCTCTCTCTCACCTAGCTGTGTGGCTGGTTGTCTTTTGGTTTCAGGTGTGAATCCAAACTCAGTCTGCAGTTCCTCCTGCTGGATTCTGGCCTGTTGGAGGATTTTTCTGGAGAGTTTCTCGTCCACATACTCCTGCTCTTCCTCAAGAGTTCGGCTCCGGCTCTTCACGCGACCGCTTACCCGAACCGAGTCTCCCTGCAGGATCTGATCGGCGAGCGCGAGACCGGAACCACTGCGCTCCGCTCCGCTTTTACTCTTCTTCAGCTTCGGCATGATGACGATAAACTATATGATTTATATTATATTATAACAACTAACTGCGATGTGAACTCATGACACGTGCGCTCGAAGCAAATGGCGCTCTGCGTGTGTTTGAGTGTCTGTAGCGCTGATCTGAGATCAGATGACCGCTGGCTGCATGCACACCGATCGGCGTGCGACATTGAGGTATCGCGAGAGCGATCGTAAAGGCTTTCCAAATTAACGTTGTCGCGATACGTCGATGTCATAAGTCGATCAGTCTGCGTCACTGTTTACTTCCGTCCACATGAGTTTATATACGTTTTAGAATGCGTGTGTTTTAATAAATTGTATGTATATAATAGGTATAATTAGTGAATTGTTAAATTACATTTAGCACAATTTATTGTATTTTTTTCTTCTGTTCGTCATTGGTGGATTGACCCGGAAGTAAACAGTGGTCACCGGAGGTGTGCAGCGGAAAAATGGGTGTATCGTGGTAAGAAAATGCTTTTTAATATTGCTTTATAATAAATGCTTCTTTTTAATGGATGTCTTTATGTGTGCGGATGTACGTAAAAATATTTTTTAATAGTTAAATCTAGTACCTGGAAACGAAATAAAAAGATCTAGCAGCTGCATGTAAATAGTTGAATATAATGCGTTCATAGTGTTCTCATTTATTTAAAACAATTATCAGATGCTTATGTTTGTGTTTATCATGTTTGACACAAACAAAAACCTCCACCTTGTTTTCATTTTTAAACTATCAATTAAATCATATTTATTGGGGAAATTAATCACCAGATAAAAATATCTGGCCATTAACAATAAAAGATTAACAATATTTACCCATAAAAACTACTTCAGTATACTAGTAAAATTCTGGATACTTAGTGTTTTTGCACCTTATCATAGTAAATAATAAAGGATACTACAGTATTAGTTAACTTTATTTAATATCCTGTAGTATACTTACTATAATACACTACAGTCAATATGAATGTATACTATAGTATGTGAAGTTTATTGAAAGTAAATGTGTGTATCAGTGTGTGTCAGGTGCCCGTGGCTGAGGGCAAGAGCGTGCAGCAAACAGTCGACATGCTACATAAAAAACTGGAGCAGCTCGGAGCCGGGAAACAGGGAAACTTCTGGGTGGACTGCGAGACGTACCACGCCACAGCAAACGCAACCGGTAACTTCAGCGCTCAACTGTACATTACCAGCGCAACGGCTTTGTACCCATACCATGACAACTGTTTGTGTTGCAGGTCAGCAATCCAAGCCGCTGTACGTGATGCACAATTCAGAGACGCCGCTGAGCTGCATGGCTCTGTTTGAGGGCGGCCCGTATCTCACCGCAGACGCAAACTTTGACGTTTTGATGGTGAAACTGAAGAGTCACTTTCAGAACGCCAAGAGTCACAAGGTGGAGAGTCGAGGTGCACGCTACCGCTACTGTGACTTCCTGGTCAAGGTTGGCACCGTCACCATGAGCTCCAGTGCTAAAGGGATCTCAGTGGAGGTGTGACATTGTGACGTTATTTGATGCGTTTCTGTGTATCTGTGCGTGTCCATGGCTTTATTTTTTGTATGTGTGTGCAGGTGGAGTATTGTGCCAGTGTGATACCTGGTGACTGCTTGAATCTTATCAAGGAGTTCATGCAGAGTTTTCTGGGCTCAAATGCACCAGACATGCCGACAAATAAACAGGAGGGTCAACTTTATACACCGGTGGACTGTATGGACAATATGAGCCAGTATCTTGAGCTCTTCGGTAAAGTTCGCAAACAGCAGGTGATGCAGGGCAGCGGTGTACGCTGAGACGGTTCATCTGAACTACAGACTTTATAAATGTGTGTGGTCGTCCTCTGTTTGTAAATCATATGTAAAGCATCTCACCCTTGTTTGATTTAAGGCACTGAATGCTTATTTTTCTACACTTTTTTGCCAAATAAACTGTTTTGGGGTCATTTGTAATAATTTGATCGGAAACATCACTGCGAGAGACTGGTTTACGGATCAAGTCTTGTGCAATAATCTTCACAGAGGAATGTCACATTTGCATTTAACAAACGAGGAACAGATGAAGCAGCAGATGATTGGCTGGAAAAGACCATTTGTTTTGAATATGCATGAGCAGGACACACTGTGGCTGAATATCATCCGCTCGATATAGTGTGTTAGAATAAAATGACTAAATGCTTAATCATATCATGTCAAATACAATTACTGAGTGGAAGAGTTTCTTATGATTCACTTTTAACTTTTGGGTTGTAGAAATAAATGCAACCTGCCACATAATAAATCATAATGAAGTTTAGACCCCTACATACAAATGCAAACAGTTTGTGGATACTTTAGTCTCGTATTGTAACAGGGGCCCAGGCTTGTTTTGGACCGAGCACACAGACTTTACTGTTTTAACGATTGCTCAAAGAATATAAAACTCTACATTTCACATACATGAACAAACATTTACTAACTTTTATAATAAAATAATTTAGATAAGAATATAAAATCTATCCAAATCTCTGTGGAAAACCGAGTAACATCTCGTTATCTAATCCTTTTTATTATATTGGTTTTTACCCAGGCAACACATTATCTGTGTTTGTATTTTTTTCATGTTTATATCTTTACTACTTAAATGCTTTGTTGTTTTGCTAAAGACTTACATTTATATAATTTTTATCATCTTTGTGTGAAGAAATAAATCTAAATGTGTCTGAAGCTAATCTGCCCAGTTAATCCCGCCTCCGGAGCTTTAAAACCTGACTGACGTCACACCAACCAATCAAATGCCATTTTAACTGCGCGACCGATGGCGATCTCAACCAATGAGAACAAGGCCGTCAAGCGCTTTGCCGCCGACCCGCCAATCAGAGCGCAGTGACGTCAGCGATGGGCGAGTTCGGTTGATCCGCAATGGTGACAGCTCGCGCGTGCGGATGATGGCGGTAAATAACAGCGGAAAGGGGACGTTATAAAAAACACGCAAATATTTAGCGTTGTTTTCCGCGCGAAAGCATTTTGACGGGCTGTTTCGCGGAGGACTTGCGCTGAGAGGATGTTTTAAAGCGATTTTCTGTGTGACTTTATTCTGTGTCTGCGGATCGTGCGGCTTTTTGTTTAATGGATTTAAAGTAACGGATCTCTCACGCCGGTATAAACACACAAACATCGAGCGTTCGATCACCGGTAACCGAGGCTCTCGGATCCGCCGCTGCCGCGGGTTCCGCATGTGTCCCGGTGGAGCGTCTTTTGTTCTGTGAGTAGCGCTAGCGGGTTAGCACACACACACACACACACACACACACATTTAAAGAACACAGACAAACACACACTCATTGACAAATACACACACTGCATTGTCTGACAACCCCCTACACATGTAATATCCCATAAGTGCACACACTGCATTGTTACACATAAAGAACAGAAACACAATAACACTTAAGCAAAAGTACACACACACTGCATTGTTAAACATACAAAGAACAGACAAACACACACACACAGATCTTGCACATAAGTGTGCACACGCTCTGCATTGTATGACAAACAAATACAGACACACACTCACACATGTAACATCACATAAGTGTCACACATAGACTCGCATACTAAGAACACACAACACATACAATCATGCATTGTAGTTCATAACACACTGCCATCACAAACTCGTGTACATAGAACAAACACTTCTATAATCAACAACAAACACACAAAACCGTCATAAATACTGAAAACACATGTCAGAGTTCACTCTGAAGCAGTTGACACTAACTGTATTTGATTCAGTTGTGTAGTCAGCACTGATCAGCAAACACACTTTTCATTATAGTGTTTTTTGTCATTGTAAAATTAGTTCACAAATCTAGATTTGTTCAGTTTTGGGTATTGTTGTGAGTTTATGTGTATATAACACAGATGTTTGTCATTTACAGTGTGTGTTTAGCGTGATGAAGCCGTTAACACAATCCGACAGCAGAACACATCTGCTCTGATGCTGGACCTCAACACTTCACACAGTGAGCCATGTGCTGCTTTTCTTTTTTATTTAAATGAACTACACAACTCTTCACACTTTGCTTAATCTTGTGTTAACATCTTTGTGTTAAGTACTTACAGCAGGTCACATGATGTACATGTCCAATAAATAAGATTGTTAAACCTGTGTTTACAATAGGCACGGGCCGATTAACGGTTTCAAGGTATACCGCAGTTCTGTGCTATTGTTATTGATGCTTAATTCGTTGTTTGCTAATCTGCATTTTATTTATACATATGTATGCAAGTTTAATTACTATAAATGCATGTAAACGGCGTGGAAAGGCGTGTCATGCTTTCAAAAAGTGTTTGATATACATGTTTATTGTCCAAATATTTTGTGTTGCTTAAAAATAAAATATATTGTGTTAAATAGGGAAAAGCGTTTTTTAACCCAGACATTTAAAAGAACACATTTTAAAGCTTTTGCTATACCATCATTCCATTAAACCGTGATTTTTTCCCGTATGGTTATCATACCGTAAAAATGTCATACCGGCCCATGCCTAGTTTACAAATACACAATGTTACTATAGTCATTACTGTTACTTGTAGTTTGTAAGCACAGACTGCAGATAAAGTTGTGTAACACATCCATCTCTGTTGTCGGCAGGATGAGGACGGTCATGGCATGCGGTTCCTGACTCTGAGTGCACATGCGTGTTGGGTGACATGGATCGCTGTAAGCACGTGGTGCGGCTTCGTTTGGGCCACGGTCACTCCATCCTCAACCCGCAGAAGTGGCGCTGTGTGGACTGCGACACCACGGAGTCGGTATGGGCCTGTCTGAAGTGCTCTCACGTGTCGTGTGGACGCTACATGGAGGAACACTGGCTAAGCCATTACCAGCAGACGCAACACCCGCTGGCCATGGAAGTTCGCGAGCTGGACGTCTTTTGTTTCGCCTGCGGAGATTATGTGTTGAACGATAACGTGGAGGGAGATCTGAAACTCCTGCGAGGGGCTCTGTCTACCGTCCGCAGCCCCGATCAGCGCTCCCTGCGGTCATCGGCAGCCGAAGGGGGTCTCAGAGCGTGCGAGGTGACGCGGGAGGGTATGGGGCCACGTCCAACCATGCAGGCGGCTCTTTTGCACAGGCGGAAGACTCTGCTCCGAAGCACCCTGCGCCGCTGGAGTGGCCGGCAGCAAGAACAACAGCGAATACGTGAGGAGAAACAGGAGCAAGAGAGGGAGAAGAAGCGACAGCAACGGAGGGAGGTTAAGAAGAGGCTCATGGGAGAACTAGCTAATGTTCCGCCAAGAAAGAGTGCACGTCTCCTCACTCAGGCTCCTCGTCCTACGCTCGCGCTAATCCCGCCCAAGTTCCGCGACCCTCCGGAACGACTTCCGGCCATCCTCAAGCAGACCCTACTGCCGCTGTCCAACAAACCTCTCCAACGCAAACCGCTCCGTAGCAAGGGTAGGCTTCACCGATACCGCACCTCGCAGTCGGCACGCAACAGAAAACTAGCTCCCGGAGTTACGGGACTCCGTAACCTTGGCAACACGTGTTACATGAACTCCATCCTTCAGGTGTTAAGTCATCTGCAGAAGTTTAGGGAGTGTTTCCTCACACTGGACCTGAACGAGACAGAGGAGCTGCTCGCTAAAACCAACCACTCGCAGAATGTGGTAGGAGGGGCCAGTGCCCTCACTGTGCTGGGTCGCATGGGCAGGGCAACCGTGTCGCAGAACGTCCCGCCCAGTTTGAGCGCCGCTGAACTGGTGCAACCTAAAGAGCCACGTTCCTCTTCTCGGCAACAGATGTCGCTGTGTCACGAGCTGCACACTCTCTTCAGGGTCATGTGGTCCGGCCGATGGTCGCTGGTCTCCCCCTTTGCCATGCTGCACTCTGTATGGAACCTCATTCCGGCGTTCCGTGGATACGACCAGCAGGATGCGCAGGAGTTCCTGTGCGAGCTTCTGGATAAAGTCCAGCAGGAACTGGAGTCGGATGGACCACGGAAACATTACTTGATCCCCATCACGCAGCGGAAGCTCTCCAAACAGGTTCTTAAAGTGCTCAACACGATCTTCCACGGACAGCTGCTCAGCCAGGTAATGCAACATTTAATTTAGCCAAATAGCTACGTGTGTCAGTGTAATAGCTGAATTGTGTGCAATATTATTTACGTGATCTCCAATCTGCAGGTAACTTGTTTGTCCTGTAAGCGCAAGTCAAACACGGTGGAGCCGTTCTGGGATTTGTCTCTGGAGTTTCCGGAGCGATACCACAGAATGGAGAAGCCCAGCACTGCTGCGTGTCAGCAGAGCTGTTCACTGTCCGAGATGCTCGCCAAGTTCACGGAGACTGAAGCTTTAGAGGGCTGCATCTACGCCTGCAACTTCTGCAACAGTCAGTGCATGCAACTGCATCTCTTTACAGATTTTCTGATTGTTGATGCAATAACTTAATTCTATGCATGTATGTTTTTCAGGAAGGCGGCGTAAATCGTCCCATAAGCCCCTGTCCTTGTCGGAGGCCTGTAAGCAGTTACTCATCTGTCGTTTACCTCAGGTGCTGCGGCTACACCTCAAACGCTTTCGGTCAGTTAGAACAGCACCGCCACACATTTATCACTCCTGAATCCTCTCACATAGCATTTTTGCTAACGGTTCTGTGCATGTTTCCAGGTGGTCCGGTCGGAACCACAGGGAGAAGATCGGCGTCCACGTGGCTTTTGATCAGGTCCTGAATATAGAACCGTACTGCTGCTCGGACGCTGCGCCGTCACCACAGAGAGAGGCCTACACTTATGATCTGTCTGCTGTAGTGATGCATCATGGGAAGGGCTTTGGCTCAGGGCACTACACAGCCTACTGTTATAACACTGAAGGAGGTTTGTGTCTGTTCTATTACTTGTCTGGTGCAGAACTACGGTTGTTTGATTTCTTGCTGTTATAATGATGTTCTTCAGGTCTGTTGAGTTCTGGATGGTTCTCTTAAAATCTGTGTTTGTGTTGCAGGTTTCTGGGTTCACTGTAATGACTCGGAGATGAACGTGTGCAGCATGGAGGAGGTGTGCAGCACTCAGGCCTACATCCTGTTCTACACGCAGCGCTCCTCCTAGACCTGTGTGTCTCTCTGTGTGTGTCTCTCTCTCTCTCTCTCTCTCTCTCTCTCTCTCTCGCTCTCTCACTCTCATTGGAGGTCTGTTCCTGACATCAGCAGTGAGACTCAGAGACATTGGTTTGTCTCTGCTGGCACAGTCACACTTTACCCAGGGCATTCAGGACCAAACTACACCTGCAGGGTCACAGATAAACTCAAGTACTGATGTTCTTTTGCTGTCGAGAGAGAGACAGACGGACGCTCATCCTGGAGAGACACGTGACTGCAATACGATCATCAAACACACACTGAATCAGGAATTCTTCACCTTTGATACCGTGACTGTTTTCTACTCTCTTTCTACTCGGGATATAATTCAGGACAACAGTGAAAGCCTCTTCAAATTCCATCTGTGGTAAATGACTGAACAATCGATGACACTGAATGTCTTTTAGTTGTGTGTGTGTGTGTGTGTGTGTGTGTGTGTGTGTGTGTGTGTGTGTGTGTGTGTGACCTCTGACCCTCAACATTTGTTCTGTGTTGTGAGAACACCTGTTTTCCACTTTATTGATCTTCCTGATGATAGTGAATAAAGAACAAAAAAACTGAATTTTTGATGTGTTGTCTCTTTATCTGATTGAATTGACAGATTTACACACACACACACACACACACACACATTTCAATCAGTGTGTGTAAGAAGTACACTTAAGAAACTTTAGCTAAACTAGTATTCAAAAAGGGCCATTATCTCACTCTAGGTAGCATAGTTTAGCTGTGGTATTTGTATTAAAACTAGTAATTCAAGTGGTAATCAATCTTGCCAAAAGCATGGTTACTACACTTTTACTATAATAAAATTGTTTTTTTTTCCATAGGTAAATATAAATGTATGGTTTTGTTTGAAAAAAGATGATGGGCATGTTATTAATCTACAGACAGACAGATTTTACTCTCATTTGTTTTTATACAATATTGTGGTTTATATTGACACTTGATCAAGGATCTGACTGAAATAGCAAGTAGAATAACTTTCATGTTTACCTTATTTTTACTGTTTAGTTGTTTGTTAATTTGTGCACAAATCATCATTATTTTGTTGTCATAATTTACTTGGAACAGTTTTACAGACATCGCTGGAAAACAAACTATATGCGACCCAAGTCTGTGAAAACCCAGCTAAAGATTCTTGAAAAATATTATCATGATATTTTTAACACTCACATAAGAACATGTCAAAGATTAAAATCATAAATGACTGATTGAAATCAAACTTTGATGTTTATCTCAGAATTAAATGACAAGACTTTAGCCTGGTTTTCACAGACATGGCCTTATGATCGAAAATGACATCCAAACTGCATGCTTTTTTTATAGAAAGTGTAGTTTTACCATAATTTTACTACAAATATTATGCTTGACTTATGGTTACTCTGGTAAAACCATTGTTTATTTATGATATGGTTAAACTACAAATAAAATGAAAACACTATGGTTAATTTTCATAAGGGTTAATAAGCAGTATTTAACAAAACGCCTGTGCAATAGAAGTAATGTTAGGCGCATAAACTCTTAAAATGATTTACAGATTAAACGCCACAAACCTCAGTCTCTCTCAAATCTTCCTTAAATCATTCTGATTTCTGCTTTAGTTGAAAACTTGACTTTGTTTCTGTCATAAATTACATAAAGATTGAGTCTTGCATTGTAGAATTCTCGCGCCATTTTAGGTCGTAAATTACCTCAGAGGATCCGTGACGCACCTGATGATGAAATCAAAGATTAAACACACAAATGTGCTTCATTCAATGAAGATATGAACGTGTTTTTCCTCACATTTCAACATCTGGTTGTTTCTCATTCTGCTCACATTCTTCTTTGTCAGGTTCAGTTCGTCGGATCGATCTCATTAGCATCATGTTAATTAACGGGGCTGCTGCCTGCTGCGCATCAGACTGATGACGTGACGTGAGCAGCGCGCACGCGCGCCCGACCAGCAGGCGACGCGCTCGAGTCCAAAACCACCAGATTTATTAAAGATCCAGGATCCAGAATACATGTGATGTTAAATATAGTTGTGGGTTAAACTCTTTCAATAACCTTCTGAAATGAATCTTAAATGTAAAGGTTGTGTTTGATGTCTCATTCTGAGTCTGAGTGGATCCATGAGTCTCAGTGTAATCCAGCCCAGGATTAATGCATCTGATCTGGATTAAAACCCGTCACACCACTATGAAAACACATTTACACATAATGAAAAAAGTAAAAAAGCAGATGTCTGGATCTATTTGCAAATGTGTTTATTAAGAATACAGTGGTGTTGTGATTTGTTTTTGTAAACGGGTAGAAACATGAGAAATCTGATCATGCTATTGTGATTGAGTGTGAGACACTTTAAACTGTATTTACAAAAATGACAGATGTGATTATTGACCACAGACTTCATGTAAAATATCATTGAAAGTCAACATGGAATGAAAAAAGATCCTATATTTACTTGTTTTATACACATTCCTGGTCTCATTGTGCACGATTCAGCGGTTCACAGTATTCCAAAGAAAAACAATGTCATCTTTGAAATCTTTCAGCAGAATGTATTAACTTCATTTTTGGTTCTCTTATGTTTCAACACCAATGAATTCCCTACAGAATCAATTCCTAAAATCAATACGCTTCTTACATGACATTATGACAGCACACAAAAGAAAATGATTCATCCTGTGAAATGAAAACTTACAAAAGATCAAATATAATCTGACATTGAATTCCACAGAGACTAAAGGAACTAAACGCAGCACGTCTTCTGAGACGCTTTTGGATTTGAGATGTGACTGTCATGCATCGTCTTTCTCTCAATTCTGCTTTCTCCTCCAACAACCAGTTCAACATTTATTAGTTTATGCAAGAAATGAGCTCAAAGTTCTAAAAAAAGGAAAGAGGCCTTCATTCAGAAGAAAGAGAAGAAACGAAGAGAAGTGTAGTTCAGATCTGTGGTTCCAACAGCGCCATCTTCAGGTCTCTTGAAATGAATACACCCTTCAATCTCACTCGCTTCCATCACAACGGGAGGGATGCGTCAATCAGCGTCTATAGTTCTTTGCGAGTGTTGATTGGTTCTCTCAGCTGAGCAGCAGAAGAACCTCCAGCCAATCCCAGTGTTTCCACAGCGTGACCAGGAAGAGCGCCAGGGCGAGGGTGGCTCCGACGCGGGCGCGGGTCTTCATGAGGGGGGTGATGAAGTTGGCCATGGTGGAGACGAACACCAGGAGCACGGCCATCAGGGCCAGAATGACGTTGATGAGTTTCCCCAGCAGAGCTCGAGCGTTTGCGTTCTCCACACCCTCCAGCTGAACCACCTGCTGCTGCTGCTGCTGTAACTCCAGTTTGGTAATGCGGGTGAGGCAGGACTCCACTGCCTCCTACACACAACACACACACACACACACACACACACACACACACACACACACAGCTAGTTAAAAAGGCTCCAACAAACCCTAACACAAAACATTCTGCAGATGAGGACATTCCCAAATCTGTATTGGCCGCACCTGTATGTCCCGAGCTCTCTCGTACGACTGGTATGCAACCTTCTCCTCCATGCTGGCCAGTTCCTGCTTCAGGTTGCTCATTTCATTCTGATGAAGTTCCGTCAGGTCGTTCAGCTGCTCCTCCAGACGCTCGTACCTGCGGGTAAGAGACAGACATGTGAACTTGTGAGTGATCAACAGCCCACAGGTGCTGTCGTCTTACCTGTATCTCTCCTCCTGTAAGCACTGGGTCATGTAGGTGTAGTCGCTCTGCAGCTGCGCCTTCATGTCGTCGATGGCATCCTCCATGTGAACCTGACCGGCTTTGATCTCCTGCAGGCCTTCCAGTAGAGCATCCCAGGAGGAAGACGACGAGTGGTGGTGATGGTGGTGGTGATGATGTCCGTCCAGTCGTGGGCTGCCCATGGTCGCTCCCATGCCAGACATGGCTCCGCCCGCTCCGCCTGAATTACTGCCACCCGCTGACCCGGAGGTCGCGCTGGAGCATTCGTCGTCGCTGCCGTATTTGGGGCTGGAGACGAGTGTGGCGCTGCCGCTCAGAGCTCTGGGGGTTTCCTCCGTGTGGACGTCCTCCAGAGTGTCCTTCAGGTGGGCGATGTTGTCTGCACTGCCAAACTTGTTGCGGATGAATTCTCGTGGCTTTGAGACAACGGCGGTGTGGGTGAGCGCAGACACTCCGCCCTTTACACCCTCCACCACTCCCCCTCCGAAACCGCTGATTCCCGCTCGCACATTAGCGCCTACATCCTTCAGTCCCTGCTGCATGTCCCGCAACACGTCTTTGGGTTGTCGCGCTGGACCGTTCTGCAGTCGAGAGGTTAGGAAACAATTACAAATGCAGTAAATAAAAGCGAGAACCCGCTCATGTATGTTAATGTTACCTGCTCGATTTCTTTGAGTTTCTTGTGGTAGTGCTCAAGTTTCTTGTGCAGGTGTGCGATGGTCTGCGCAGATTTCTGGTTCTTCTTCTCGAACACTTGCTTGATGCGTGACGCCTGCTGTTTGTCGGCGTTGTGGGCCAGTTTGAGATACTCGGCCACGTTATCATCCCGAGCCTCCTGTTCCACACGGATCTGCTCGGTGATTTTCAGGATCTTCTGCTGCAGGTGTTCCAACGCCACTCGTGTTCTCTGGACCTCACCGGCCGCCCCGTCTGACCCTGCCTCCACACTGATGTTTCCATCTGAACCGCCGTGGCTCACAGAGGGCGGCAGACCCAGAGTGGACACTTCGCTCTTATCCAGCTGCACACACACATAACCAAACCGTGAACATGCGATCGCACCGTCACGCAACAGAGAATACACACAGAAACATGCTGTGACACACACACACACCTCGCACGCAGCTGTAGTCTGAGGGCACGCCGTCATGGCTGTTTACATGCTAAACAAAAACTAAAAGCACACACTCGGAGAGACCGCGTGACCCACTTTTGTTCTGAAAATATCTCTGCTCCGTACACATCACACTAAATAAAGAGACGTTACGTATGCTCATCGGCATCTCAACAAATCAATGACACACGCTTGTTAACACACGTCACACATAAACCAGCACTCATGCACGCTATTAAAAAACCAATAGTAATTATACGCTTGTGATGAATCCCACACGCAGAATAAATGAACAGAAAGTTGTGAAGGACACATGTAAAGTGTGGTGCTCTCACACATGAGAGGTTACTGCAGTCCACACATGTGACACTGCACGCCTGACTCATGTTACCTGCACATGCGTGTGATGCGTGTGTGCAAAGGCCTGATGGACATTAGAAAGTAGGTTGTAATTGAGCGTCGATGTCTGATGATAATGTGTCATGCAGAAGCGCAGGGAGAGAGAGAGACAGACGGATGGATGGATGGATGGACAGCACACATGAGGAGATAAATGAGGAGTAACGTGGGAGACATTACCATGATCTTCAGTGCAGGCTGAGCTGTCTCACTGCAGAGACGTGTATTATAAGGGCCATATCCCTCTAGCTGTCTGTCTGTCTCTCTGATGAATCTGGCATGCTTTACAGTGGCGTCTGGCCTCCCGTTCGTCTCATCTTTGTCTCGTCTGGAGCTCGTTTCTTTCTCGTCTCTGGCCGTGTGTTTGTCTGGGTTTCGACGCGGCTGCAGCGCAGATGAGAGGAGGGGGAGGGGAGCTCAGCGGAGCATGCGTCACACACACACACACACACACACACACGCTGCAGCTACTACATACACACTTATTCAGTGTTCAATCTGTCCAGCGTGTGTGTGTGTGTGTGTTCACAGAGAGAACACATTTATAGCGTGTGTATTGTGTGTGTGTGTGTGTGTGTGTGTAGGGGGAGAGCAGGACATTTCCCAAATAGACAGCAGGGGCTGATGGGAAATGCTGACGTCAGTTTCATAGCAACATGCTTCAACAACAACAACTGGGTCATTATATTGCAGAACTGCACCCATGTCTCTCTCTCTCTCTCTCTCTCTCACACACTCACACACACACGCACACACACACACACACGCACACACACGCGCACACACACGCACACACACACAAATAAACAAACACACACACACAGCAGTTTCTCTTCATATGCAGCTTTATAAACAATAACATGTAAATCTACAATACAATACAATAAATACAGCAAATATTCTGAGATCTAACAATAACAGACTTGTGCAGGCTACACTACTCATATAAAAGAGTGCAATTCAGTATCATCTGCTAATTCCCCGCATATTTACAGATCGCAAAAATCTAGACATCAGAATACAAGAACATTACAGAACTGGATGCAAAACACATGAAATAAAAGAAAAGCCACTGTAATAAAACTGTTAAAATGTTAAGAACTGTAAATGGATTCAAACGACGTAAAACATAAGGTATTACATCTTTGTATTGTAAATACACTTTAGTCATATCTGAAATGCAAGCAGAAAACGCAATAAAACGTAAGAAATTCGTTCTGCTTGAGTTTCACGAATGTAGCTCAGTGTTTGTAAATACGTTACTTTTACGTTGTTAAAACGTAACTGTAGATTATGAGAACACCCTGGCAGCTTAATCAAGGTTTAGGTTTATAATAATAACATTAACAATGAGGGTTAGATTCATAAATAACTCAAGTTTAAAGTTTTTAAAATAAACTACATCTTTTGTGCAATAAAGCAATACTTTTCTGTATGTGTACACTTAAATAACTCAGCGTTCATCATGAAACTGTCAGATAACATCTGTCTGAAAAACATCTAAAACAAAACATTTTCTGCCCCATACTGTGAAATATAAAGGCATTTTTAAAGGCATTTCTTAAATGTAAAGTTCTGTAAATGTTAACCGTCCACAAAATAAAAACACATAGACATGAAGTGCATGATAAGTACACACATGATTAAAGACAAACACAAGATGTGAAGTGTAGAGTGTTTGGTCCATGACACCACGACCGAAGAATCTAGAGTTTATATGTATAAATGTGTGTTTTACAGTTATTGGCCTGATTTACGGGGGGTGGCGACCAGCCTCTTCTTCGCCTGATAGAAATCTGTAAAAACAAATAAAACACAAGATATGTTTAGATATTGACATTCTTCATAAAATAATTCTTTTTTTTTCAGTTCTTCTCATTGACGTCAAAGTACAATCTCAGAATTTTCTTTATGCAAAATACATTTTTCCTTCTTGTATACAGTTGTTTTTCACAGGTTGTGTACCCGTCACACCCAGTACCACTTATTCACCTGAGATATTAGTCTGTTTTCTCTTCTGTGCTTCTTTCTTCTCTGGTGTTTTCTCCATGTGTTGTGGGACAGAAGTGAAGCACTCTGGGGTTCTGGGGATGTTCTTATTGTCAGACAGGCCGGACCGAGCGTCTGATTTTCCACCTCGCTGTCTCAGCTGCTCCTCCGTCTGGCACGTGCGGTACAGCACGGGCACTCGAACCGTGGACACGCCCTCCCACTGGAAGTCTCCGCCCTCTAGTGGTTTCTCTGAGACAAAATCGAAGTTCCAGCGGCATGACGCTTCTTCCAAGTCGTTCCGCACGGCGTCGTTGTATTCCACCTGAAGCTGCTCGCGATCTACCGGACCGAACAGATTCCTCCTCGTCGGCTCGTTTCCAAAAGTTTGCAGGATCCGTTTGTAATCTGCCATGACTTTACACTGCAGAGAGAGAGAGAGAGAGAGAGAGAGAGAGAGAGAGAGAGATTAACAGTATACTGTAGAATCGTTTTTTACTGCCTTAAATTTGTAAGTACAATCAAAATGACTTTCCAACTCTAATAGTGAAACACATTCTGTATTTTTAGAAGTTAAAGTCACCACTGAACTCTGGACTACATTTAAAATAGTAACATGAAATGACTTACAGTAGTTATTGTACTTAAAAATTGAAAGCAGCAAAATATTTTACAAACAAATCGACCAATCAACAGCCCTGAATCTGCATATGTGCCAACACATGAAATACTCTTAGTCATTGTAAAGTCAAATGTGTTGAATGTGAAGCTGATCTCAGACCTGTCTTCTCTTCTGTGCAGTCATGTCTGATCTGATCTGATGTGATGTGATGTGATCTGATGTGATGTGTGTGTTTCTGACACTGTGAGCTGCTTATAAAGGCTGCCGTGTGTCACGTGACTCATGATGATGTTATACATGTCTGGACAGATCTACAGTAACATGTGAGGGCATGTTCCCCTCCAACACTTCACATACACGACCAGCAGAGGGACGTCTAGTGCATTACACTCTATACTACACACGTTCAATATACATTACAAATATATACATCAATGAAATACATTTTCTCTTATAGGCCATTTTACTTTTTACTCTCTCGTTTTCTAAAAATATATTTGTTTATTTCATATTTCTATAACTTGCTCAATCAAAGCACCGCCACTAATGTGATGAAATAAAGAAAGAAAGATAAGACAAACATTAAACAGAACTTAAAATAGCGTTTGAATGTTCTTGATATAAATGTCTGTACAGGACAAACACAATTCTTGTGTCATGTGACTTTGGGGTCTCAATGTTTCTGAGGAACATTCTGGAGGTACGACATCAGTCAACCTGAGATACACTAAACTCTAACTGAACCACAACACAACACAACACAACATACATCACATTCCTACCCAAAACACCACATCTGAGTGATATTCTTACAACAACACAACCTCCAGAAAACACAGACACACAACCATAATCTCTCTGTAAACGTCAAGATGTATATTATATTAAATTTAGTGATCAAGACAAACGAATATATAGAAAAACATATGTGAATGAATTAAAACATACATTTCATGAATGAATGCAACAAAAAATATTATTTTACAAACTTTGTACAACTTCTGCAAAAATCTTTTTTGAGCTGATACATGAGGTCATGACTTCACACGTCACTCTTTCGTCCCTATTGGTCGACCTGAACGAACGTGCAGTTCCTGTACGAGAAACCATTCAAGACTGTGGCGGCAAAACAGAAAGCCCCGCTGATTGGTCAGAAGTGACAGACAGGCTCGTGCCCCGCCCACTCTGTTCTATGGGCCACGTGAACGTGCAGCTCGTGTGTGCCGGTGGAAAACAGCTCGAGATGACAAACATACTCCGATGTTACTAGAATAACATGTTAAAACACTAAAAGTTTCACCAAACTTGCTCATGACGTTTCAAAAACACAACACTGATAAACTCAGAGAAAGTTTTGAAAGTAACTTCTCACGTGATGTTTATTTAGATGTTTTATTTAGTTACACTTTAGTTTTATTACGAGTTTAATACGATAAACCAAAACAAACAATGAGTGATGTGTGAACAAACTAAAACTTTACGACAAAAGTTGTAAACGTACAAATGGAGAATGAAACTTGTTACTTACATGTTCTCAGATGCCACAGATTGTGAACAAATGTTTCAGAGTGATAGTATCAAAAGTATTAAATAAGTAATAAAAGTGTCCCGTTTAGAGTTTGAATCTGTCGCGTAAAACTAAACAATGAACGACTTTTGAAAGTTCTGACTGGTGCTGACGGACTTCACGGGCTTTTATAACCTCCGGTGGGCGTCACCGGACAGTAGGCGGGGTTTACAGAGAGCTGCACGTGTACTGAGCCCGGTAAACACATGACACCGCGTACGCGCGTGTGCCGCGGGAACGCGCAATCGTGAGGAAATTCCAATGCGCATCACACACAGAATACTTTATTTAAATGTCTTTCTTATATCTGATTATAAACAAATGGCTATAATAACTCTTTCAGAATGACAGTGTCTGATATTATTTGGAAACAAACGCAAGAGATGGAATGTTACGGTGCATTGAATAGAATAATAATGGATAATCAGTGAAGCCAAAAAGTATATTTATACATGAATCAACTGTGTAGATTTATTACAATGATTTATTATATTAGATCGGCACAACACTCATAAGAGATGCTATGCTCTTTTTGAACATATAATGTAGCACACACATGTTTTCAGTGTTGTTACACCATAATGGAGTTTCATGTGGATGGCACTTTCATTAAATAAGTTTTAAAGCTTTTATTTAATAAACACAACCTGCACTGCACTTGAACTGTTAACATTGAGTTCATTAGAAGAGTCGATTATGCGTGTAAACACATATTTGTTTGTTTGTTTTTGATTTGGTGGGTGTCTGAACGCTTACATACTATAAAAAACATCAGCAGTTTAATTGTATTAATGAAACACTTAAATATTATAATGTTAAAAGGTACTTTATTAGCAAGGAAATATTAGCATATAAAACAACATTATGAAAAGATAAAGGTAAAAATAATACAAGTCAAAATGTTTCAAAGAGAAAAATGTCAAAATGTTTCTTTCTATTTCCTGAAGAAAAATCCAACATCAAAACTATTTAGTGATGAATAGAAGGCACACTTAATTGCATATAAATATAAATGGATTTGTCAAACGCTTGTTTCTTATTTAGCAAGCAATACATCATAGTATCCAGTCACTCGATCGCCGCGGAGACGGTGACTCATCGCGCCGTGACGTCACGAAGCGTTGAGTCACGCGAGGGGAAGTGGCGGGTAAATTTGAGAGTACATGTTCGTTCATTCATTTGTTTATTTTACTTTTTGTTTATTGTATACTTTTACACGTGCAGGATTTATGAGCTCACATATGAATTGAGAGTACTGTTTTAATGATTTTGTATTGAATACACAATGTAAAACTGTACACAAACAGAACTCAAATTCCTCACCCCCACACTTACACAAATAAATACATGTGGTAATAAATATCACTTTACACAAAGACTATTGTAGTACAGATGGAGGCTTTAGGTTTGATGTGAATGTGAACTGATGTCATGTGGGTACCACTCAGAGGTCACACGCTCATGAAAGGGTTAAACATCAACGCCTGTGTCAGCAGCTTACAAAACATTTGTGCAGGAAAATGGAAGGAATTTGATTGACTTTGACATCACCACCCTTACGTCAAGATTATGTAAGACATCATGTACGTTTACCTTAAAAACCAGGTGCTGAATGAACGAATGCATTTGAGCTTCAAGTATCTTTATCATCATGACATCATTCAGCAGAAATGATGTCACTTTATACACGTATCAAGATTCAATCCTGTAACTTTTAGGATATCAGTCGTCTTAAAACCATTATTTTTATACTACTACACATTTTATTGACCTCGGAGTGAAAACAATCATGGCCGCCATATTGAAGGGTCGTTTCAAACCAAAGTGCTCATAACTGGCCACTTTAAAGGGCCCTTCGGAATGAAGGGTACAACTGATGGACACTAATAAGCTCAATAATAATAAACTAAAAATATCTAAACGAAAGAAACAGAACCTTACTACTGCAAATACAAACTATTTTAGAAGCCACAAAACAACTTACCTTCGAAGAACTTCACATATACTGCATATTAAAACACTTAAGACATTTACTTGCATCATATTCTTCATTTGTAACTCACATTAGATCAATAAATGCAGAGTTGGTGAGTATTTTAAACATAACTGAATGTCATTAAACAAGTTCAATGTGTTTAACTGAATATCAGACACAAGTAGAGAGTGTTTTGTAATGAGATTTATTTCAGATTAACATTATAAACAGTACAAACACTACAAGGAAAAATGATCCGAAAGCTGTTCTTCATTCCTCCCCCCTGCGGTCATCATAGTGCCATTACATCCCCCCCCCCACTGCTGCTCTCATTACACAGTAACAAATAAAACCTAAAGGAACCTGTTCAGAGCAGCAGATTCACTACCTGACCAATCACATTCAGATTCCCGCTCTTACATCAAATCAAATAAAAAAAGATTCTTAAAAGTGTGCGAGATGGAACGATGTCAAATTAAAAGTGACACGTTACACCTGCTAACACACACACACGCTGCCACAGAAAACAAATGAACGGCTAAAAATAACTGATGCGTAAAAAAACAAGCATGGGAGACACGAACGAGTGGCGGGATATAAAGTCTTTTCATCCGAGTTTAAAGATGTTTAATCTGTGTGGAGATTCCATCATGATGTTCTTATCGTCATAAGGTTATTTCCTCTCGGTAGATCTGGAACGACTGTAGAGAGAATTGAGTTTAGAGTTGGTCACCACTTCTCACTATTCACACACAGAGAATGAATTATAAGGAAGGATGAGACGCTCACCTCCTCGATCGTGAGAAAGATCTTGAAGGTTTATGGTTCCTGTCACGAGACGGAGATCTTTCCCGTCTGCGCTCTCTGGAAAAAGATCTAGAAAGAGTCCAGAAAACAACACTTAGAAAGATCTAATCCATCAGATCAGAGAACAAGAGATTCACTCCAGGAGAAGCTGTACTCACCGGCTACGACTACGACTGAAGCTCCTCCTCCTTGGAGATCTGAATAGGAGGGAAAAATAAGCAAGAGAGTGAACACGCGAATCGGCACGTTAACAGCCCTGAATCTCCAGCCTGCTAAACTCAACACCGCCCTGATACAGGGGTGGAGTGGAGATCCGCTCAAAACATCAAGAACACACGAGGGTTGGGTGAACCTCGCGACACTGCTCTGAGTCTAGAACTAGTTAACAGATCAGAGTCTACACACAGCAGACAAGCCAACAGAATGGAGACAGTGAAAGAAACCAAGAAGAGCACTGAAAGCCCACGTTTGTCATGTAACCTGAACCTCCGTTTGGGCTCCCCATCAGTCTGCTTACCTAGCCTAGCTTAACCCCTCTCTCTCTGTGTCTCTGTCTGTCTCTTTTTCTTTCTCCCTCTCTCTCTCTCTCTCTCGCTCGCTCTCTGTGTGTTCTAGAGTTTGCAAAAGATTTCATACCAACCCTGTTTGATTCAACTGCACAAGAGATTTCTCCTCATCTTACATCTGTTAGCATTAAACTGTATAAAGCAGGAAAAACTTACTAGTCTTTTGGTTTTCAACAAGCTAGAAAAGGCGAAGGGGAGGCGGCTGGCGGCCGGGGAGCAGAATTGGCGGGTAAGTGCAGGCCAGATGCCGCGAGCTGATTAGCTGGCTTGCGGATGGGGGCTGGACGTAGTGGATTTTTCCTGCTTTTATTGCTTAGCTGTAGGCTGATGCTGCCGGTTGGTAGTGTAGACATTGGGAAACGTTAAACGCTGATTGGTGAGGAATGTGAAGTGGGCCGCTGCCGATTGGGTGTTAAGGTTGGAGGAGGAGCTGAGAACGGCATGCTCAGGAACCAATGGGCTGGTGCGACCTGATGACTGGCCGTGCCTGGGTCATGTGACACCAACCCAGCCAGCTGATTGGGGCACGCTGGTCACATGATGCTGAAAGAGGACTAGTAGACTGACTCAGAGGGTGGTGAGGAGAGGCATGGTGGTGACTCTGCAACGGGGTTCATTTTTATTAATATAGATGATAAAAGAAAATAAAAAACAACCTTCATTTAAGTCAACAAAAGATTGCATTCCAACCATTGACACTCGCCATTATCTTACTCAAGACTAGCGACTGGGCTTTGAAATCCAATTCACGTGCTTTCTCGCCAACAAACTTTTAACTATTTCTAGTTAACGGGTGAATCGCACAAACTGAAAAGATGCTGTCACATTTCACCCTAGAAGCAAAATGTACTGTGTATCAGTACAGAAACTAGAGCAGAGCTGAATTATAATGTAAATTTGGAGAGAAAATGTCCTTAAAATAATGCAACAACATATCAAATGACTTTGACCTCAGGGTAAAACATGATAGACATTTCTTGTGAGATTCACTCAGATAATACTTGATCTAAGACCTTATAGGTAAAACCTAGCATAGATTTTATTCTGAAAGCATCCGCGTTCTTACAGCGAACACATTTAAGTTTACGTTTAATAAATCCCGATGCGTGTGGAAACTTGCATATGCACACAACAACCACTGAAACATTATCCATGCACACATCAGGATTTCTGTGTGTAAATATAAACTCATTGTAAACAGCGCGGTTCATACATCAGGCCTGCGGTAAATAAAGATCTAGGAGAATTTGTGTAGCCCAGTCAGGCATGAGTTGTATTTATAGTTTAATGGTTATCAATGATAATGAAGATGGAAGAGTAAAGGATCTCCAGCAGACAGAAGTAGCCCGGCAACGAGCGCAGGCCTCCGGATCCGGTGGGGCGTTTGAAACGATTATTACCTTCTGATCCAACACCTACATACACCTGAGGGGAGAGAAAGGGGTTACCTGCGTCTGGCGGGCGGGCTACGTCTGCGGTTGTCATCGCGTGGGCGTCGGCTCCAGGATGGCGGCGGACCCCGGTTACGATTTCGCTTCTCGCCATTAGACAACTCCACCCTCACCCGGCAACCACAGAGAGTCCTGCGTGACATCATCACACGGTCAAATCACAATATAGAGAAAATAAAAGAGAGACTATGAAAGCATTGTAATCCGCACTCACCGTCCATCCAGCTCTCTGACAGCATCTGTGGCATCGCGAGGGTCCTCAAACTCCACAAATGCAAAGCCGGGGGGATTCCGGGCCACCCAAACGCTCCTCAGGGGTCCGTAATAACCGAACGATCTCTCCAGCTCGGATTTATTGCCATTGTTGCCCAGATTACCCACGTACACCTTACAGTCCAGAGGACAATCCCGATGCATGACTCGACCTACAAAGGACACAAGAGCTCACGGTTAACCAACACACACTTCTGCATGAGAAACTTCTACAGGCGATGAATGAGAGATGCATGCATCAGACAACAAGAATTTTAAAAAAAAAAGTTTGTTGTCAGGTTCAACCAGATGGTTTGGGTTAAAGTTACTGCTTAATGCAAATGATTCAAACGACTGAAAGAAACTGTCAAAACCACACCTAAAAAACTCACGACACCTCGAACACTCATGAATAAACCACTTGAGTGTTTCTTTAAGTGTATTCAGAGACATTGGAAAGGTCTTAACAGAATACACTAGAAAAGGTGTGGTGACATATCTCACGTGAGTAACATATGAAAGAAAAATACGATCATCTAATGTCCAATATGACAATGCTTTAAATATGTTAAATCAACTTTTCTGGGGGGGGAAAGCATCATCACAACACCTGGAAGTGATCAAATAAATATAAAAATAACACGAACACTGTTAACAAATAACCTAAATACAACCTATCTGCCTTAACCTGTAACTTTGACTTTACACAAATTATTATTTACATTAAAAAACTACTTATTTGACGCAAACCAGCGATACTCATATCGCGATATATCGAGCACATACATTGTTTCTAGCCACTGCACTACATTTACTTTGCTGTTGTTTTAAACCCCCTTAAGTTATTTTCTTTAATGCTTTAATTCTTTATTTTGCTTTAATATCGACGAATCCTTCCTCAGGTAACTTAAGTCTCTGCACGAGATCTTCACGATTACCGTAACGTTACTTTTACACTTATATACTAACGTTACACCAGTAGCGTATAAAACTAGAATACACAGAGAAATTCTTGTGAAAAGAAACAAATGTATAAACCGTTTAAAGAAATGAATAAATGAACTGAAGCCTTTGCTATTGTTTGCAGCTCAAAATGGCGCACGGCGTGCACGCGCGAATACATTTACACAAACACTCTAACCCTAAATTCAACATTAATGAACACAAAATAAAAAAATAAAGTGTTGCGAACATAGACACATTTGAGTTAATTTAAAAAGGTGAATTAAAGAAGCGTTGTTAGCGGCTAACTGCTAATCCGGGTCAACGGTAAAATGGCGGCCTGCAAAAAACACAAATCAATCTAAAAAGCAAAACAATCGAGCGATTCTGCTTCGTTCAAATAATATATGACATATGCGTGAACACTACACGGTAATAATAACAACGAAAAAAGTGAACTTACCTTGAAAATCGCGCGCTTGTACACTGTGATTCTGCTCAACTCCTGTACCGGATTTACTCTGTCTGAAATGGAGCAACGCGGAGGTGTGAACGCACATACGTACCAGAACAGACGTCACGACGCACGCAGCGTAAAGCCGCGTCCTGGCAGGCTGTACAGACGGTCTGTGACGGGATCCCATCGTATCTGTGCCTCATCTGAGAGAAATGAGATTATTAATCACATAAACATCACAGAACTACACGTGTGTTAATATTAGTGTCTGTTTATCACAGAAACGTGTCATAACTCTAATGTTATTGGCCATTTATTGTGTACTATATCATAATTATGTCATGATTTTCAAGTGTGGTTTGAAACTTTACTTTTAATTGAGAAAGTTGTGTCAGTTGCTAGTCAGAGATGTTCATGTGTGCAGGAATGAATGCTGAAGCACAAGCAGACCTGCATTTCTTACCTACAGAAACCACATCCAAGATGTGTTGCTACGGCGACGAGGGTCCTACGAGATGCTGCTCTGATGATGTGGAATCACATTGATGATGTCACATGGTTTTGAGCTTCTAATGAAAAGACATTCAAACAATACAACAGCTTTTAAAACAGCCGTTTGAATGAAACAAAACGTTTCTGAGTTTATCTGACGCTCTTTTATCTTTATCTTAATTCATCTATACATTCATCAGTAGATTGATCAATTCATTACGAATGAGTCAGACTGATAATTGGGAAACTCAAAGTTGTGACTGTGACATCACTTCCTGTGTTTGCAGTGCTGGGGGTCTATATAAAGTCTGAGGAGTGACTGTGTGTCAGTCAAACACCTGCAGGAGAATCACTGGCAGAGACAAACAGTGTAAGTCCTCAAGAGTTTTGTGTTTCATGTTTTTATGTAAATAATTGTGTTTAATTGTCAACTCAGTGTGATTTTAGATGATGTTGAAGGATCTCAGGTCTCAACAGCGTCTCGCTGTCATCTTACTGATGCTGGTGACGGTCGTTCAGTGTCAGGACAGCGAAAGGTAAAGCATCACCAAAACTCACATGTTTATATGAAATATATTTGTGTTTGTTATCATGCAGATATTTAAGGGTGTTATTGTAGTTTTATTCATATTCTGAATTTCCTTTTACTCCTTGTGATAATTTTAGTTCTTTTTAATATTGTCATCTAGATTTCATTAAGTTTTTCGCTTTTGTATTTAGTTTAAGGTTCTCAAATAATCTGTAGTCTATATTTGATTAGATTTTGTAGGTAAATGTTGTTGAATGTTTGTTCCAGCAGACGGGCCGTGACGGAGCATCAGTTGATGCACGACCGCGGTCGCTCGATTCAGAGTCTGAAGCGTTTGATCTGGCTGTCCAGCGCCATCGAGGGGCTTCACACGGCTCAGACCCGCACACTGACGCCCGGTGACCTGGACACCCGCCCCAGTCTTCTGCTCTCTCAGCCCGGCCACAGGAGGGCGCTGGAGACGCTGCTGAGCGACATGTACACACCTCACCTCACCGCTGTGCTCGATGGAGAGAAATAACGTCTGATGAGCCGGATCATCACACATGACACCAAACTACACCACATCACTTCTGTTCATTAAATACCATTCATACACAAACTGTATGTCAGTTAGCAAATCTATAGTTGAGTTTGGTCATGTTGTCTTTGAACTGAATCACACGTTCATTTATATGCTGCCTATCTTCAAGATGTATTTATAACATGATGAAATTTAACATCAGACAAGCTGCTTTCTATAGTTCGAGCTGTTGATATGCGAGTGGTTTAGTAAATATGAATAATTGTGTTTCGATTTTCAAATTCAGATTGAAATGATTCATCACACACACCAAAACAAGACAAAACGCATTTAATTGTCCAAAACAGTGAAGGTGAATCTTTACACACGTGTTTCTTTTCGTTTTGTGTGCTTTATCAATATCTCAAAACAGCTGTAACAGTAACGTTTATTTACTTGGAATTCTAATAAAAAATTACATTTCTCCATTTTCTTAGCGTGAATTCATGCTCTGACCAGCATAAACATAAAAAAGTTTAATAAAACGAATCTAAAATCCATCACAGATCCACAATATAACACAGGTGTAAAGTGAGGCATCAAAGAGAAGTAAACAGAAGGTTTGACAGATGATTCAACAGTAAACATTAAGCGTCCCGTTGACCTCACAGAACACAACATACATGAAATGAATCTGTATCTTCACAGGAGAACTCGCACACGCACATACGCACACACGCACGCACACACACACACACACACACACACACACACAGTCTCTCTCTCTCTCTCTCTCTCTCTCTCTCTTCACTTTTGGAAAGCGTACGCCGTTGATTCTGAAAAACAGAATGTTCAACACTTATGGAGATAAAGTCAGAGAATGCAATGAGAATAAGTGCATAATGTTTAAAATATAACGGAAGGAGTAAATGATGAAAGAAATATTTCTTTAAACGAATAAGTGTAAAGTTAAAGTCAAACAGCAGATGGCAGTAATGCAACATTTTGGATATCAGCAGTCGTAAAACACATTTGGATGAGTTCAGAGGAATAGTGTGAGTGTATTTCGTTCATTACTCAAACAGACGTCTCCCAGATGTAAGTTCAAGTTCAGGTGTATCTGGGTTTACATGGTTTCTACTCAACTGTTGGGTTAAATGAACCTTGAAATGACCCAACATTGGGTAAAACAACCCAGCATTTGGTGATTTACAGTTATTAGCTGGTCCAGATCTTGTAGACCACCTTGAAGAAATTAATTTACCACAATGTGTTTTAAAAACACGTGGTCCAGGTGGTTTCAGCTGTGTTTTTCACAAACGTGTTGTCAGGAAGCTTTTAACCCTTTGATCTTATGTTGTGTTTGTGTCTCTTACTGTCTCACTGCAGAATATCAGCCAGTTTCTCCTGATAATACTCGTAGTTGTCCTGGCAGTCCTCCCACGGCGTGAACTGCTGATCGTCGTTCTCCACGAACGTGTCCCAGGTGTAGCTGAAATCCAGCGGCTTCATCATGCGGAGTTTACAGCCGGCGGCCGCCAGCGCCTTTAGCCCCGCCTGGATCTCCGGCTCCTCCCACTCAAAGAGCCGCGCGGAGAAGACGGACAGACGGACGTTTTTACGAGCCTTGAGAACCTCGGCCAGTTTTCCGGCGCAGGTGGCGCAGGGGCTGGACGACACGTACCAGGTGACGGTGTATTTACAGGCGGGGTCACAGTTGGGCAGGACCTGCTGAAAGAACGCCTCCTCCGCATGAGAACCCGTGTGCTCGTCCTCGATGTAACCTCGGAGGAGACCGTCGGCGCCGGGACCTTTATCCACCAGATAACACAGGAAGGTTTTATTCCGGCCGGACGAGTATTCTACGTTCTTAAACTGAAACTTGAAGAAGAAGGGATCGATGCGATTCCTGAAGACACGTGAGAGATGACAGATGTTATCTCAGCATTCAGACCACAATATATTTCAGCTCAAATCTTGGCTTACGTTTTACAACCTAGTCTCAGATGTTTCTCCTAAAAATGCTCAGGAGAAATAAAACGGGAATAAAATGAGAGTCTGGAGGTGTAAATGAATGTAGATTGTAGAGGTGAAATAATC
>JAOTQM010000720.1:0-44444 GCA_026939265.1 Oreonectes daqikongensis
AAGACGGCCCAGTTCTGCTCTGACTGCATTATTAAGTGTGGTTCTATGGACATGAAGGATGTTTCGACAGAACTCTACATGTAATCCTTCTATAGGATGTTTGTCCCATAGTTCATGACATTTACTGGCAGGACCTCACACCTCACTGCCATATAAAGCTATAGGGAGTATAACACTGTCAAAAATCTTCATCCAGATTATGATTGGAATGTTTATTTTAAATAATTTCATTCGGATGGCTTGCATTGCTCTGCGGGCTTTCGTAAGTAATGCTTGAATTGCCAACTTGAAATTTCCAGAAGGAGTTAAGACCAGACCGAGATAAGTGTTGAAGTATGGTGTTGTTTAGATTAAATATGTGTTTATGTTCTAGATTTCTAGGTTTTTTCTGAAATATCATAATCTTGGTTTTTGGTACATTAACCTCTAGGCTCCAGTCATGGCAGTATTTGGATAATATGTCCAGGTTGTTCTGAAGTCCTTCAGGTGTTTTAGACAGAATTACTAAATCATCTGCATATAATAAATATTTGACTTCAGTGTTATATAGTTGGAGTCCTGGGCTTTCTGATTGGTTCAATCTTTCAGCCAATTCATTAATATAGATGTTAAATAAGGTTGGACTGAGACAGCAGCCCTGTTTCACTCCTCTCTGTTGGGAAAAATATTCTGTCCTTTGCTGTCCAATTTTCACTGCACATTTGTTCTGGTTATACATGTATTTGATTAAGTCATATACTTTACCCCCTATACCACTCTAAAGGATTTTATACAACAGTCCCTTATGCCAAATGGAGTCAAAAGCCTTTTTAAAATCTATAAAACATGCAAATATTTTGCCCCCCTTTGTTTGGTGCACATGTTGATTTCTTAAAGTGTGAAGTGTATGAATATGGTCGGTGGTTCGATGTTTAGGAAGAAAGGCAATTTGAGCCTTGCTGATGACATTGTTGTTTTAAGAAAGATGAAATCCTAGAGTTGATGATGGAACAGAATACTTTTCCCAAATTACTGCTAACACAGATTCCTCTGTAGTTATTGGGATCTGTTCTGTCTCCAGTTTTAAAGATGGGAGAGATGAGGCCTGTATTCCAGACCTCAGGAGAGCTGTATCGAAGCATTTCATTTCTGATGTTATCAGGGCCACAACATTTATTATGTTTGAGGGAATTCAGTTTTGTTTTCAGTTCATGAAGGCTTATGGGGTAATCTAGTGGATTTTGGTTATTTTTGACACATGACTCAAGAGCGTTTAGTTTCTCAAGGACTTTGAGTTGATCTGGATTATTTAAAGTGTCAGTTTGATGAGAATATAGGGATTCAAAATAATCTTTCCAAATCTGTCTTGTATGGCTGGTGTTTGTGACTTTGTGAGTCTAAGCTGTTCCACATGTTCCAGAATTGACTCTGATCAATTGTATTTTCAATCTTTTGAAGCATTTTGTCATAATAATGAATTTTCTTTTGTCTCAGTGTGTTTTTTGTATATTTTCAGAAGTTCCGAATGTTTTAAGCGTAACTCTTGAGTTGTGAGGGTCCTTGTGTTTTTTGTTGGAGATAGATCTTATCTCTTGTCTTAATGTCTTGCAGTCATGGTCAAACTATTTTTCAGAAGGGTTTTGTTTAGTGCATTTAATATGTTTTTGTGTTGTAGTTTTGTTTAAGTGAGCTTTTCTTGCTATATTCTTAAAAGTGTCATTTATGTGTTTTGTTGCCAAATCTATATTTTTTGGAGTATTTTCATAGTTTAAGTTGATAAATGAAGTCACAGAGAGACATGAGATCCATCTCAAAGACATTTTCTTTCTCCGTTCCCCGCTGGTGGAATGATCTTCCTGTTTCCATCAGGACTGCTGGATCAATTTCACAATTCAAAAAACAGCTGAAGACCCACCTCTTCCATGAGCACTTAACTGTCTCATAATATATAAAAAAAAAAAAAAAATTCTACCCCTATTTTTCCTTTTCTAATGTTCTCTATATACTTGCTTATACTATCTTGACGTTGTATTTGAAACCTTGTATTACTAGCAGCTCTCGTGAATATTGCTTACTTAGACGAATCGCTTGCTGTTTTCCTCAATTGTAAGTCGCTTTGGATAAAAGCGTCTGCCAAATGAATAAATGTAAATGCTATGTTACAGCTTCACTTCACATACTGTACACATATGTGATTATCTGAATAAAGAGCATCATTTGTGTTAGCTGAACGTGTGAAATAAATCCAGAATCCACATGTTCTGTGTTTCTAATGCAGGACAACAAATATTAACATCACACAATTGTGCGCGTGTGCGTGCCTGCGAATCTGATGAATATTTATTTCATAATTGTCACACAGTTCCTGTACAAAGACTTTATTTGTTCAAGTAAATATAACCATCATTGCTCATGCATTTTCACATTAGTGATGTCACAATATCAGATTTTTACTACACAAAAGAATGAATGACAATCATATAATCACTATTATCTATTGACATTCAATAAATAATTCTATCTAGTTTACAGTATGTTTTCTCTTTGTTTGGTGTAATGAGAGTTTAGAGACTCATAAGAAAACATGTTAAACTGGTGTAAAACGTCACTTATTGTCTATATTATCACGATCACAGCTGTTTATATCAGTTATCGTCACTACCCATGTTTTGTGTATTGATGTTATTTACACTGCATATTCATTCTTGTGTCTCAGTTATGATGTGTGACAGCATCTGTTCTTATTAACATTCATTGTATGAAAACAGAACAAAATCATGTACATTCTCTTCTAAAGACACGTTTCACCCGCACTAAAGACAAAAACATCCCAAAATTTCAAGTTAACCTCTTACCTGAAACCCAAAACCGATCATCATTATCAACAGAACCTGACACAGAAGTACAGTAACCCTGACAAAAGTGTCCTCAGGACGAGATGAGCTGTCGGATCCAGCCCGTCAGTTTGGTGATACGTGTATAAACCCCATAATAATCGGCCCGTCCACATCCTCTTCCCCAGCTCACCACACCAGCCAGAAACCAGCGGCCGGACGGTTCCTGACACACCAGCGGACCTCCAGAATCCCCCTGACGGAGAAACACACACGAGTCTGTGACTGTCTGACGTCTCGTACACATCACAGCTGACCTGAACTTCCTGATGCTCACCTGACACGCGTCTTTCCCTCCGCTGCGATAACCGGCACAAAGCATTCTGGGAGTGATGGCATAACCATAGGAACGCACGCAGGCATCTTCACTGACCAATCGCACGTCTACTTTCTGCAGAACATCACTCACAGCTCCTAACACACACACACAGACAGAGAGAGAGAGAGAGAGAGAGAGAGAGAGAGAGAGATTATTATTAAATGAATAACAGAATTATTAGGAACAGACTCAATATTAACAGGGACATTTATATAAATATTAACCGATTAATAAAAAATTCTAAAATGGTATTTTATGGCTTTAGTTCACTTGATTGTTACTTGATTTAGTAACAAGAGTACACACGCGTGTTATTACTGAGCATCAAATCATGATCGACATTCACAACAGCAAGCTAATATTAATGATTTATAAGTCGAGCTGTCAGGTATGATATTGCAGGAAATCATCATTTGACATCAACACATAAAGATAAATAACCTGCAGTTTTACAGAGATGGCAACAGAATGACACAAGTGTAGAGAGGAGAGAGAGAGAGAGATGGTTTATGTGTTCACCTCCCTCTCTGAGCGCTCCCCAGCCCGTCACCCAGCACAGAAGATCCGGCTCCAGCTGATGTGTCACAGGAGGAAGACAGACCGGATGAGCCATAGTCCCCGACCACACGGGCCGAAGCAGCCGCAGCAACGCCGCATCATAATCATGCGTCTCATCGTCATAGTAATGATGCAGGTGAATGTGAGACACCCGCACGGCTTCCTCGTCTGACTGTTACCGTTGAGACGGAGTTTACCCAGATACACCGTCCAAACAGACGGAGACGACAATCTGAAGACAGACAAGAGACATTCAACTGACCGGAATAACCGCAGACAGAGACAGACGTGGTTGCTCACCTGTCGTCATAGAAGCAGTGAGCAGCAGATATGATCCACTGGCTGGACACTAAAGCTCCTCCACATAAGTGACGACCACTGACCTGCAGACTTGCCTGCCATGGCCACTCCCCCTCCAGAGCGTCAGCCCCGCCCACCACACGACTGCTGAAGGGTCTCAGTCCACAGTCTAGAGAGACAACACGTTTACACACGCACGCGCGTACACACACACACACACACACACACACACACACGCGTTCTCACCGCAGTATCTCTCATCAGATTCATCTGGGCAGTCGGTGATGAAGTCACATTCTGGGTTTGGTTTCTTCAAACACGTCCCGTCTCCACACACATACGTCATGTCTGAACACGGTACACCTGTAAGACGTCACATCAAACACTAACTCTCACAAACAAAAGCTGTTGTGTTGTACTTTAAGATTTCACAATAATATTCATGTGCGTGTGTTGTACCGTCAGTACAGTTGTGTTCATCGCTGCCCTCGCTGCAGTCTGAGTGCTGGTCACACACTTTATAGTAGTCGACACACTGACTGTCATCTGTGCACTGAAACTGAGCGACACACACTGAAACACACACAGAATTGTGATGTTGTGATATAGTGAGTCATAAAGAGATGTTTGTGTCTCACTGCCCACTCTCCCTGTCTCACATCGTTTCTCACTTCCCCTACAGGTCATTTCCTCAGAAGTGTTCAGTAAATGTCACGTATGAGACACTTCCGCAGAATTCTGGAAGAAGTGAATAATCGGGGGATTTACCGCAGTTTCTCTCGTCCAGGCCGTTGGGACAGTCGGTGATGCCGTCACACGCTGGGACGCAGAGACCGTTGAGGTTACACAGAAACTGATCCGGACACGCTGCGCGGTTCAGAAACCATGTGAAGATTTGATCGCGTCAAACACGAGATGGGTAAACGTCACGGATTCATACTCACGATCTGATTGGTTGAAGATGCTGTATGTAACCTGTAACCCCGGGCCTGTGAGTGACACCTCCGACGTCATGGCGACGGTGACGCTGGAGGTCAAGAGGAAGACTCTCTCTGCATACGGCTGCAGCGCTCGAACCCCGCACAACCTGCACACGCACACACACGTTAAACACGCAAACACAGAGCGTGCGAGGATGAGACATGAACGAGACGAGCGCTGTGACCTGCGGTTCTGGATGATCCATTTTCCCTGCGTGCAGGTCTGAGAGTAACCGGCTCGGGTCAGTTCATATCCCTCGAAGGCCAAAGTCAGACCGAACTCTACAGACGGCACCTGAACACACAACACACACGCTGACGACACATCTTCATGATGTTCAGAGGAAAGTGATGAAACGTTCATGGCTCAGATCTTACAGTAAAGATCCAGGTGCAGTTCATGTCAGGCGGGTAATAACTGGGGTAGAAGGGCGTCTGTAAAATCCCCTGAACTCCAGATCTCTCCTCTAACACAACATTGTAGAAACAATCTGAAACACACGACGTCGAACAATCACACACAAGAGCTGAGATCTGTTTCATGGAGCGTAAGGCCTAGTCCACAGGTACGTACACAGGTCTTTATATAACCACACAAAACCAACAGGTGGTGATATAACCCTAACCATAAAGCCGTGTTGGCCAATCCGAAGCCTGGAATCTGACGTCAAACAAAGGATATAGCGGCGCGCATTACAACGTCATAGGCCAAATCTCCGGTTTCACCGTCCACACGACAACACTGAAACACCGAGTTTCTAAAAATCTTCACCCTGACGGAGTTTTCAAAAAAGTTTGGTTTCAGTGACCGGGTACTGCGGTTCTGAAAATACCTGTGTTCATGTGGACAGGGCCTGAGCCAGAAATGTGCCTCAGAAGAGATGTCAACAATGTCTCAAACTGAGCTCAGATCATTTCACCTCTACAATCTACATTCATTTACACCTCCAGACTCTTCATTTGTTTCAACAATTACACTCTCATTTCATTCTCTATCTATCTCTTTCAGATGTTGAGAGAGAGAGAGAGAGAGAGAGAGAGAGAGAGAGAGAGAGAGAGAGAGAGAGAGAGAGAGAGAGAGAGAGAGAGAGAGAGAGAGAGAGAGAGAGAGAGAGAGAGAGAGAGAGAGAGAGAGAGAGAGAGAGAGAGAGAGAGAGAGAGGAGAGAGAGAGAGAGAGAGGAGAGACCGCGGGAGAGCCAGAGCCGCGTGAGGCCAGGCTCGAGCGCTCAGAGAGAAAGGATCTTTGTAATGATACAGGCCTTGTTTCCACACTACAGTCATCCAGTCATCAGACGACAACACCTGAAGCATCTGCTCAGACCTGCTGCATCCGTACAGACTGCCACACAACACAACACAACACACACAAACGTTTGCCATCCTCCAGAAATACATTCATCTGTGTGACACTTCAGAGATAAGATTTCTCTCACGAGGTGATGAGGTGTGAATCTGACGGTGTGAGCGAGTCATAGATGATCAGTCTGTCCCGACACTCGGTCAGGAGCCACTCGACCCTCAGCTCGAGCCGTGAGCCAGCCGGAGCCCTCAGATGCCACAGACAACATGAGCGTTGAGTGTTCGGCCCCTCCAGAATCACAACATCTGTGGAATCCATCCACTTATAATGATAACAATCTGTGAACACATTCATTCATGAGCAGACAATCACAGAAACTGAACGTTACAGAATCGAAAATATCAGCTTGAGGTATCTGCAGAAAAACACCACTGCGGTTTCTCTCTGAATAAGCTTCTCTTTTCTGAGACTTTTTTTTACGTACATGATGCCACAGAGTCAGTTCTGTACTTCCGCACAATATAAACGTCTGTAAATAACATCTGTGTCAAAAATAGTAAATAAGTCAAATAATAAAAGAAAGAAAATAATTTGAATCATGTTTTCATACCAAATGAAGCTTGAAAAAGCTCTATAACTTTTGGGGTGGTTTCTGGAACGTAAAACAACAACACAAGACATTAAAAACAAATGAAGGTTTGTGAACGTGAGGCAGATGAGAACATGCTGAATGTTACCGGTTATACTGAGAGATGACAGAAGGATCTGGAAACCCTCATAAGTGCAGATGTGTTGTTGTTGTTGTTGTGTATCCGTGAAGCGCTGCAGTTCTCTGTACAGACTATTATTGACTCGCTGAACACTCACATCTTCTCTCTGACTGCTGGGAACTGACAGAATCAGCCAGAAATGTGCCACCAAACTCCCGTCTCTACACAACAACACAACGTGAGGCCTTTGTACGGTTCATGAAAAACTTCAGGACAGACAGATGATGACGTCTCACCCGAAAGCAAACACCAGCGTAGAGTTGAAGTATCTGGACAGATCTGTGGACTTCACCAGCTTCTCCACCTGTGAAGCATTCAGTCAACAGTTGCTCTCATTCTAAACAAATGTGTTTCTCACCTGACCAATGCTTACAGTCTTCATTCAGCAGTTTCAGAAATGTTCATGAATGAAAGTGAAATGTAACTCAAATAACTTGATTCTTAAAAATGTAACAAATATTTATGTGTACATTTATCAATTAAACTGCATTAATTTGCTCATTAGTTTTCTGAGGTCCACATAACTTACGAATGCATTACTTCCAACACTGATCACAAATGTCTGATGTCTGATCACAAATGTCTGATATCTCATCTCTGATGTCTGATCACAAATGTCTGATATCTCATCTCTGATGTCTGATCACAAATGTCTGATATCTCATCTCTGATGTCTGATCACAAATGTCTGATATCTCATCTCTGATGTCTGATCACAAATGTCTGATATCTCATCTCTGATGTCTGATCACAAATGTCTGATGTCTCTCTGATGTCTGATCACAAATGTCTGATGTCTCATCTCTGATGTCTGATCACAAATGTCTGATGTCTCAGCTCTGATGTCTGATGTCTCATCTCTGATGTCTGATCACAAATGTCTGATATCTCATCTCTGATGTCTGATCACAAATGTCTGATGTCTCATCTCTGATGTCTGATATCTCATCTCTGATGTCTGATCACAAATGTCTGATGTCTCTCTGATGTCTGATCACAAATGTCTGATGTCTGATCACAAATGTCTGATATCTCATCTCTGATGTCTGATCACAAATGTCTGATATCTCATCTCTGATGTCTGATCACAAATGTCTGATGTCTCTCTGATGTCTGATCACAAATGTCTGATGTCTCATCTCTGATGTCTGATCACAAATGTCTGATGTCTCAGCTCTGATGTCTGATGTCTCATCTCTGATGTCTGATCACAAATGTCTGATATCTCATCTCTGATGTCTGATCACAAATGTCTGATGTCTCATCTCTGATGTCTGATCACAAATGTCTGATATCTCATCTCTGATGTCTGATCACAAATGTCTGATGTCTCATCTCTGATCACAAATGTCTGATGTCTGATCACTAATGTCTGATGTCTGATCACTAATGTCTGATCACTAATGTCTGATGTCTGATGCATTGTGAAAGGTTCAGCCTCACCATGTTCTGCACATGTTTGGACTGAAGTTTAAAGTCAGAGCTCTGGTGAATGGACAGATCTCTGGTGAAGTTATGATTGAGTATGGAAACACTGGCGGTGTACTGCTGAATCACACGCGCCTCCACAACCCAAACCCTGTACTCTGAGAAACAACATACACACACTCACACATGACAATGTGCTTGTTTTACAGAATTACTTTTATAGTTTTACTGCAGTATTTCTAGTAAACCATAGTAACCGCAAATGTACAACTGTCTCATAGTTTGACCCTGATATTAGCATTAAAACTATACAAATCAATCCACCTCCCACATAAAAATACTATAGTATACTTCTGTTTTTACTATAGTAAACTGGACCCAGATAGCACAGGTACATCTGTAAGATGTTTGCTAAAGATCTGGAAAACATCTGATGTGGAAAAACGTCTGATACAGGTCTTTAAAAATGCAGTTTTACTTACAATTCTAAATCATAAACATCTCAGAAAGTGTGCTATCAGGGTTAAACATTGTAGTATAGCCTACTGTAGTATTTTATAGTAATTACTATAAAGTGTTAACGTGTACTGCAGTATTCTATTAACTATAGAGATTTAATAAACTTAGGTGAATACTTTAACATTTAAGGTTGAAAAACACTGTAGTATCATTTTAGCCTACCAGAGTTTACTATAGTAAATACATGTCATTATATTCCCATGAGGTCGGATCCTCACCAATAAAATACCAGATAAGAGATGAAGATACAGTGAGGATGACGAGGATGACGATGGTGATGATGATTACAGAGTTCGACCAACATCTCTTCTGACCTGCACGAGACACCTGTGCATAATAAACACAAATCAGACCAATCATCTGTCAGATATCACCCACATCTCGCTCGTGTTCTCTTACACTGTTCCGCAGACTCGGATTCGCTGTGAAACCGTTTTCAAGCTCCATCCCTGATCCGAACCGGACTGTTATCTCGAGTTCCGCTTCGGCTCCATGAATGTCAAGTGTAAGCTCGTGAATCCGCTCGCTTTCGTCTCATTCAGGTCTCACACATGTCTCTTTCTTCACATGTTCATGTTCTCGTCGAGCTCGTTGTGTTTGTCATTCCAAAGTTCACGTGGATCAATATTTTCCTCGTCATCTCTGTGACAACTACAATGAACACAACAGCGCGTTTCTCTTTTGATTTTGCGTTATGATTTTAATAACGGATCTCTCTTAACGACAGTCACCGCCCAGCGACGCCTCACCGGCGCATGACGTCACAGCTCACCTACGCGCTCGCGCTCCGCTCGACACCTTTTATTTACACACAGATGCGTCGAGTTGAGGTTTAACCTTTCAAGTACAAGAAAACAAATAATAGTTGTCAAACTGACACAGATACAGCCGCGGAAATAATTAAGAGATCGTTTCAAAGCATCATTTCAGCTTTTCTTAATTTACTATTTCTAGGTGTTTTGGTATAAATATTGTTCTTGTTCCATTCTGTGAACTACTAACAATAGTTTTTTTTTACCAAATGTCAAATAAGAATATTGTTTCTATTTGCATTTTTTTTTTCAGAAAATAAGAACTGGAGAAATTCTGTTAGTCTTTCACATGTTGGATGACTTTCTTACTCCGCGGCTGTATAACAACATTCAATTTCTAGATTTAACGGAGTTTCATGTCAATAAAATAATTTTAAACAACATGACAACATTTTGAATACATAAAAATAAAAGATTCCAGGTCTGATTGAGATTTGTATTACAACATTGTTTGCAACAGCACCTTAATCTATAATACTATAATTACATTTTTATTTTCTTAGTTTTCTGTATTTCATTATTTCAATAGCCAAACGGTTTCTACTTGAGATGGCACTTATGCAATGTAACTTTATTTATTGTAACGGGGAAGTGTGAAAAAACAACGCTTTGCTTGTGAATGTCCATGAGCAACAAACAAAGATCTGAATCCAATCCAATGAGCGGCTTTACCTTAACATCATCACAATATTAAACCAATAAACAGAGCTGCTTCACATGCAAACTGATATAAACCTGTGAGTGTGTGTGTGTGCGTGCGTGCGTGCGTGCGTGCGTTCGTTCGTTTCTTCAACAATAGCAGCAAACTGAAGTTTACCTGAGAACTACTGACAGATGTTAGCAATAACAGACTTAAACAAACAGATCTAAATAAAGCCACACATAAACTACTTATGGTTTTGTGTTTCTTCTAAAGCGTAATAAACTAATTGAATTGATGAGAGCCCTATAAATAAAATATATTAAGAAAGCACATAACAAAGGATATAATATTATTAGGCCAGTGTTCAATGTTCTGTAATAACTCTTGTGTATAACACAATGCTTCTGAGTGTCTCTATAACATCTGACGTCATGATCTGAGAGAGTCTTGACTGTAAACTGCACAGTTATATTAAACTCAATGATTCTGCATTCGTTTTGGACATTTTACACTGGCATGTAATCTCCACTAGAGGGCTCGATCATTCCACAGGAACCTGAAAGCATCAGGTCCAAGTCTATGTCGGGAATCAGTCGGATCGGTCCCGGGACAAGAGGCGTCTGCTCCCAGCTGAACAGGAGGTGTTTGTTTGGATGAGGGGCGGGCAGGCCCAGTAGCGGGTGAGAGGGCAGGTTTAGAGTGAGAGGGCTGGGGAGCTCCATCTCCTCCATGCTGTCCTCGGCCCCGGCGGCAAAGCCCGAATCCGGACTCTGAGTGTCCTGCCGGAGCTGCTTCAGTCTCTTCAGAGAGTTTTCCAGCCCAGACGTCTCGTTGTTCTCCTCGGCGCCACTCCGCAGGACCTCCCCCGGGCCGCCGATCCCCCCCGCAGGGCCGTACGAGCAGTGTGCCGAGCAGGGTTCAAGAGCGTCCACGGGCCCGTTTGAGCTCTGAGACAGAAAGTAGGTGGAGTTCGAGAAGTTGGAGGTGTTTTCCCATCCATCCCTCAAAGCATCGCTGTGTTGGTCCACGTGACGAGGATCTTTTGGGGCGTCCTGAAGCTTCACGACCTCCACCGGACTGACAAACTCAGTGTCGACTGTGATGAAGTGACCAAGAGTGAACGCTGAACCCAGCCAAGACTGAGACAGAGACAGAGAGAGAAAACACCACCGTCATGACTTTATTAGCTCTTCACCGTGAAGACACTTTTATCATATTTACAACACAAATGAAAGACTTTGCTTAAACAAACAAAAAAAGATGAACTGAAAAGAACTCACTGCAAAATGTCCTGTATGATGTGAGTTTAAATCTGTGAAGTATTTGCTGGGATTAGGAATATATGAAGAATGGATCTTCTGCAGCCTGAAACCATCAGAGATTGTGTGTTCTGTTTATTTCATTTGAAGTAAGATGAAAAGAAGAGTTGCTCCGAACCGTTTCCAAAACGGCGTCACACTCACCATTTGCTTTTGTTATATTTGAAGAGAACGATGAGTATTAACACGAGAGCGAGAGTGATTCCTGTCAGAGAGATCCAGATGAAATCTGAAGACCAGTTGAGCTCCAGAGGATCATCAGCGGCTGAAACATCATCACAACATTCATCACTTATTATATTCTAATCATCACAGAACACATGGACATCAGTGTAGTGAAGTGTGTCAAATTTGCCATTTTCTAGTTTGTTGAGCTGATGTGAAATGAAAGAAGAGAATCTGCTGATTTAACTTCCTCAGTCGAATGGGGATTTTTCTTTTGCTCTGAAAAACCTGTTGACATTTACCGAGTTCACCAGAGCTCAGGGTCATGTGTGCACGTATGATGTAACTCATTTCTACACAGTAAACACATTTTTGCGACACACACTTCAACTTACAGCATCAGTGTAATTGGTTGTTCATTTTTATCTCTTTGACTTTGATGTGTGTTACTATTGGCTCTCACCGGGCGGGGGGCGTGGTTTACCCACTTCAGAGGTCCAGCTGTACTCTGTGCTCCAGTCGCTCCAGATGGCGGTTTTTAGTTCGCTGAGTTTAGCTCTCATCCTGATCACATAGAGCTGATGTAAGATCACTGAATCCTCCTGAAGCTCCACATGAGACCCCGTCACACGTGCGCTCTCCACATCCTGCACACGCACACACACACACACCTGCCTTTTAACACCTCCCTATGATAAGAAGTAAAGTGTGAAGAAAGAGAGAGAGAAGCAGCTCACCATCCAGCTTTTCTTAGCGAGTCTGAACTGCAACTCAAACTCCTGACTCTTGAATTTCCCAGGAGAACCAAGACTCCACGAAACATTGAACCCATCCACCTTCAGCCCCACCGGAGGAGACACTTTCACTACTGCAAACACACACACACACACACACACACACACACACACACATGGTCACCGACCACAATTCAACATAAGCAACAGGTGCTGATTCTGGCTCACACTTACCGCTTTCTTTGGACTTGTTGTGTCCTGTCTGAGCCACAGGATTCAGAGAATTGTCACACGTCACATTTTGCCAGATCTGGGCCGAAGGTAATATTAATCCCAGCTTTATCGGAAGAGAGAAAGAAAACAACACATGTTCTGTTCTGTGTGCTATATGATGAACATACACTGAATCTCATCTCATCTCACCTGTGTTTTAATGTGAACGCTTGCTGTGAGAATGTTGAACTCTGAACTCTTCACACTCATCCGCTGTGATGCTGTGGTGGTTCCGTAACTAAAATGAACAAGAACATCATTTACGTTTTAAATGAATAAATGCAGCTGCAGCATCATTCATGTACAAGGTGAATAAATGTGATTTCTTACTATGATTTATAATACACATGCAGCATGCAGTTAGAGTCGGCTGTGATGGGCGGCTGGAGATTTAGTTTGGAAATGTTCAACATGCATGTGAATGTTTCGACAAAATCATGATGACACTGTAAACCTACAAACAAACACAAGTCACATCTCTCTGATAATGTTCTCGCATAGACAGTGTGAAAGTTGTTTCTTTTTACAGCACCTTTTTAAAATACAGCTTTTCTGTAGCTCAGGGGTTAAAGCATGGCGCTAGCAACGCCAAGGTCATGGGTTCGATTCCAGAAATTACACATACTTAGAAACAACTGCATCGTATAATTCAATGTAAGTCGCTTTGGATAAAAGCGTCTGCCAAATGACTAAATGTAAATGTAAAATGTTGTTCAAATCATGTCATAAATGTCACATCTGACTCATTTCAATTTTCCAACTTTCCAAGTTGAATAAACGATGAAATTGTTTCAGTTATAATATGTTGAATAATATATGTTGATATGTTTAATTATAGATTGAATGTTTTCAACACATTTGATTTCAATTGTTATTATCTTAAAAAAAATTACTATATCTTTATAGTATTTTTCACAAATGAGGAGGAATTGCTCATGTTTGGGTACAAACCCCCCCATACACACAGAGTAAGTCTTACCTTGATCTGAACGAGTTAAATGTAGGATCATCATCAGAGTCAGAATTTGCATCCTGGCCATTTCTTCCCAGTAAACATCTGTAAATCCAAGAGAGAGAGAGAGAGAGAGAGAGAGAGATGCTTCATTCTTGGTCAATGCAGTGTAAATGTCTACAGAAGATTCAGTTTCTCCACAAACACCTTCAACAGTGAATCAGAGACAGGTGGAAAAACCCAAAGCCACAGAAAGAAACACCAAACTCACACACACACACAGACACACACACACACACAAACAAGTGCGAGTTTTTAAGAGAATGTTACATACATGTAATGAGTTTACAGCAGTCAGTCGTGTGCTCCGTCTGTAAAAATATAACACACACTTCAGGGTTAAAAGAAAAAAAACTCAACCCTTCCGCTCTTCCCACACACACACACACACACACACACACACACACACACACACACACACGCACACAGTCATCTGTAGTGACAAGAGTTGTGGATAAAAAACACCGCAGGGTTGTTGATGTCATATTCAAGTAAAACACAGGAAATGAAAATAAGTGGGAGGTCTTCTTTTTCTCTCTCGTTGTCTTTAAATTAAAAAATTGAAAAACTTTAAATCCGTCAATAAAAATAAAGTGAATAATATATGACATGATAACATTGTTTTTTTAAATATAATGAGATAGAACTTAATATGGTCAAAGCTCTCAAACTTGTGCAGTAATGACATCCTGATCTTACCATTAAAAACCATCACATCCTGTAACACTAATAAAACTGTGTGTGTGTGTGTGTGTGTGTGTGTCTGTGTGTGTGTGTGTCAGGGCCCCACATTTCTGAGCAGAAGGGAAGCTTTACAAGAGAAGTGACCACAACCTGTGGTTATGGCCCTAAAACCTCTTTATATTCTATCTTCCTTCTATCGATCTATCTATCTATCTATCTATCTATCTATCGCTCTCTCTCTCTCTATCTATCTATCTATCTATCTATCTTCAGATGACAGCACATCTGAAGCACCTGTTTCTCATCTGATGGTAAAACACCTGCACTACTTTCACATGTAACAGATTCAAAAGCTGCGTATCTCTGCTGCCACATCATCGAGTGCAGGTAAAGGACATCTTAAGCCTTTGTTTCACCCACAATCATTTGCATCACAAACAGACAGCCCTGAACCTGTTATACAGCACTGAGAGATCATAGCGGTTAATATCTGATTCTCATTCACTCAAGTGCATTTACGGAAAGTCCTTTAAGCAAATTTAAGCAAAGATTCTATTTTTCTTCTGAAAGTTTTCACACTGGCATTGAAGCCGTGATGACGCTGCCCTGTGTATGTCTCGGTCTAGTGTTTAACACTGACAACACACATTCACATTTGATCATTTAACAGATGCTTTTATCCACAGAGACTTACACATGATGTAAACAATAGAACAACACAAGGACAACAATACATAAGTGCAACTGGTCTCTGCAAGTTCACCACAATATACGAAGCCAAGTGTTTTTTTATGATAGAAAAAGACATGAAACTCTGTATAAGTGAGTCAGGTGTTGGAGGAAGAGATGTGTTTTTAGTCGATTCTTAAAGAATCTGAAGATCTTGTTGTAACAGGCAGATCAATCCACAGATGCGGAACAGATCCAGAGAAGGTAAGTAATTTTCCATTTTTGGGGATCTGGAGGGTACATAAGTCTGTATAAGGGGGTGCCGACCCAGTGGTGGTTTTGAAGGCCAGAAGCAGAGCTTTAAATTGGATGCAAGCGACTATATGGAGTCAATGTAACCTGACAAAGAGAGAAGTGACGTGTGCTCTTTTCATCTCACTAAAGACTCTCGCCGCTGCATTCTGGATCATTTGTAGAGGTTTGGTTGTGCAGGCTGGACAGGACAAGAGCTTTGACTTGCGTAGCACGATCAAATTTTCCTAATGTTGTAAAGGATAAATCTACAGGACCGGGTGATGCTGGCAACATGATCTGTGAAGTTAAGCTGATCATCATTATCACTCCCAGGTTTCTGGCTGTCTTGGAAGGTGTAAAGGTTGATAAACCTAGTTAAATGGAAAGGTTGTGATGAATCTCTGTCGAGATCACAAGCAGTTCTGTCTTTACAAGGTTCAGCTGCAGGTGAAGCAGAAACACCACATGTCCTTCTAATGTTTTTTAAATAATCATTTATTAGTTCGTATACTCCATCAGATGGGATAAATGCACAAGATCTCCTATTTCCTCTTAAAATGACAGTGATGTTCTTCAAAAAACCATCTTGCATCAGTAATCAAACTGGCTCCATTGCTAAAAAGCCCAGCAGAGGTTGTACTTCTTACGTCAACTGAAGAAACAAACGCTGTTGAAACAGTTTTACTCTGCAGTCATGGAGTACATCCATCTTCTGCACATCCATAACTGTCTGGTTTGGCTCAGCTACAAAGTCAGACATTAGAAGACTACAGAGGACAATTCGGACTGCAGAGAAGATCATTGGTTCTGCTCTGCCCACCTTCCAAGAACTGTATACATCAAGAGTGAGGAAAAGGGCTCAGAAAAGCATTCTGGATCCCTCACATCCAGACCATCATCTCTTTGAACTGTTACCATCTGGTCGGCGCTACAGAGCAATGAGCACCAAAACAAGCAGACACAGGAACAGTTTCTTCCCTCAGGCGATCTACCTCATGAACAGTTAACTGTTCTACCCACCGTGCAATTAATAACTTATTCAATAATAACATGTGCAATATTACTTATATCCAACTGATATACCTATATAGTACCCTATACCTTTTTATTCCATTTTTGCATAAATTATATTCCATCATGCTGTATATAGTGCATTTTCTGTACATACAATAGTCTATATTTTATCTGCATATATACACACCTGCATAGGTATTACACTCTATATCTTATCATAATTTTCAATTGTATTTGTTTTATTCTTTATATATATAGATACATCTTTGTATTATATTGGTGGTTTTTTTTGTATTATATTATGGTCTCTGTGCACTGGATGCTACTTTCACCACAACAAATTCCTCGTATATGCAGACATACAATAAAGCTCTTTTTGATTCTGTATTGACAGACACATGGGCTCTTGTCTTTAATAGCACAAATCGTTCAACGTATGTTGAAAAAAAAACAGCAAATACACTAAATCTCAGAATGAATGCCACACATTATCTAAACAAAATCCATTCCATCCTACCGGACTGCACTAAAATAGCAGATCTAACCATTGATAAAACTTGTAGATCCTGTAGATTCAAGAATTTATAGTTCTTGCACTAAGGTTTACAAAAACTAAAATCCTAAGAATTTACCCAAATCCAGATGACTTTACCTTTACAATCGATATTCATTTTACACCTCCATGGTCTCCCTATATTTCAACAATTACACTCTCGTTTGATTCTCTTTTTACTTCTCCTGAGAAATTGTAGTTGATACTGAACTGAAACACAAGTGAGAACATCAGAAACACAAACATGATGTCTAACATCAGATCAGAGTGTTTCTTTAACATCGTTTGTGTGTGTGTGTGTGTGTGTGCGTGCGTGCGTGTGTGTGTGCGTGCGTGCATGCGTGTTCACCACATTGTGTCTATTCCTGACGTTTCTCTCAGTTATTTCAGACACTTTCACAGAAAACTGAAACTGCACATTTGGCTTTCTGCATTTTTCACACACACACACGTTTCTTCAAGACACCACCAAAACAAAATAAAACGCTGCACATCTGCAGACACTTGTCAGGTTTAAGTGGCTTGTTTCCTAATTGCAAAACTGTAAATAAAAGTAATTTGTTCTCTTGGGTTCAATCCATAAATCATTAATTTATATCACACTTCTGTTCTCTTCTAGCAGCTGAAGTCAGACACACACTGATCGACCAGACTACATTCTGTGTCAGAATCTATAGAAGTGAAAACCCCTAAGAAATAAAACAGGTATTTTCTATTTTATATATATATATAGGATGGCAGTTCCTCTGATGATCTAAAGATTGAGGACGGAAAAAATAGTTGGCGACTTCACCGCACTCACCCACAAACACTCTCTCTCTCTCTCTCTCTCTCTCCTCTCTCTCTCCCTCTCTCTCTCTCACACACACACACACATCTGGTTTATTATCTCCGTAGGGACAGTTCATAGGCGGAATGACTTTTATACCATACAAACTGTATATTCTATTCCCTACACCTAAACCTAAAGATCATAGACAACATTTTGCATTTTTAGATTTTCAAAAATGATCTTTATGTACAATTTATAAGCTTTTGCCTCTGCAAATGATCCAGAATGCTGCTGCACGCCTGGTCTTCAATGAGCCCAAGAGAGCACATGTCACACCTCTGCTCATCTCTCTGCACTGGCTCCCAGGAGCGGCACGCATTAAGTTCAAGGCACTGGTGCTTGCTTACAGAACAGCCACTAACACAGCACCCATCTACCTCAACTCTCTCTTACAGACCTACATCCCCTCCAGAAGTCTGCGGTCTGAAAACGAGCGACGCCTCATTGTTCCTTCACACAGAGGCATGAGATCCATCTCAAAGACATTTTCTTTCTCCGTTCCCGGCTGGTGGAATGATCTTCCTGTTTCCATCAGGACGGTTGGATCAATTTCACAATTCAAAAAACAGCTGAAGACCCACCTCTTCCATGAGCACTTAACTGTCTCATAATATAAAAAAATAAAAATTCTACCTCTATTTTTCCTTTTCTAATGTTCTCTATATACTTGCTTATAATATCTTGACGTTGTATTTGAATCTTTGTATTACTAGCACCTCTCGTGAATATTGCTTTACTTAGACGAATCGCTTGCTGTTTTCCTCAATTGTAAGTCGCTTTGGATAAAGCGTCTGCCAAATGAATAAATGTAAATGTAAATGTGTGTATTCAGGTTTACGTCCCCACCGGCATATAGTCACTTAACAGCAGCACAACACTATTAACACACGCACACATTAAAGATAAATCCAGTAACTGACCTCCAGTCTGATCGGATGTCTAAAAGAAACAAAACTCATTTACTCAACAGGATTTTCAGATAAAAGCTTTCCGTTTTCTGTCTTTCTTTTCGTTTGAAGAGCAGTTAAAGGTTGAAGTGTTGCGGTTTGTTTCTCGCTTCTGTAGAAACCGCGTCTCACTTCTTCTCTGAAAATCCCCGAGATCTTTCCTCACAGTTCCATATCAACATCACCATCTTCACCACCAGCATCATCATCATTACCATCATCTACAAACCTCAGCAGCATATTAGTAATCTCATGTGTTATCAATACTTTCAAACATCTCAACTATTACTTTTATAATGACATTCAGTGTGTTAAACACGAAAAAGTGGCCACGTATCGCTTTAAAATATCCTGACAAACTCGACAGATATATACAGTTATGTGTATGTGCTGCTGTAGCGCCCCCTGCATGCAATAGAGCGAGAGACATTTTAAAGCTAAACCTACAAATATATCAACGCACGAACCTACGCGAATTCAAACCGCCACGTTGTTGTATGAGAAATTATTCCTTGATTTACATTCATTGCATCTACATTTAGGCATTTAGCAGACGTTTTTATCGACTCACGTTTAACTACATTAATGGCATTAATTGCAGTGCTGGTAATGAATTACATTATGTTCATTTGAATGAAGTTGTATTTGTGTTTCTGGACGGAACTCTGTGGATAAGTTTGTGTTTCCGGCGGAAGCATTATCGCTGCGCACAGAGTGAATTCACATGTACGAAACGTATCGAAACATCCTTACGTACACTAAACCTATTTGTTTTTAAACGTATTTATTAGTTTAATCATGTCAGCATCAGTGATCCGAAGAGGACTTGAGTTATTCAGTGAAAAAGGTAAATAACTGATCCGGTTCTATAATTATAAGGTATCCTGTGTTAACCGCTTTCCGTATATATAACAATAATATAGACCACATGGCAATAAAAGTAGTTTACTTTAGTAAACTATAGTAAGTTAAATAATACTGTAGTACACATTATAGTACTTGCCACTTTGTTTTTACTGCGGTATTAACTTGTATTAGTGACTCGATAAACTACAGTAAATAGTAAATCCTGTAGCACACTATATTGTTTACTGTTCAAAAGCACTACAGTATTTAGGAATTTTACTACAGTAGGGTTCATACTAATGTATACCACAGTATTTTTATTGTGGGGAAATTAAAAGTACACAATGATAAGAAATACTAAGAATATAACAAAAACATTTGTATGTAAACTATATCATGTAAATATATGAAACTTGCTTGAGATGGAGAGAAGCATAAACAGAAGAAGATGACTGGTACTAAACAGCGAGCTCACAGACAGACCATAAAGAGCAAGACTACAGTGAAAGACAAACACATTAAATCAGCTGTGGGTAAGTCTGTGACACACGCGTGTAACACACATCAGATTATCATCACAGATCTGTTACTGTCTGCTCTGCTTTCATCAGATGAATACAGAAAAAAACGAAAGAAGAATCAACTGAGTTCAAATCTTGAATATTTCCTGGCTGCTGATAACAAAACACAAACAAAGCACACAGGAAAGGTGAGTTTATTCTCTTCTATATCATCAGCTCAATGTTTGATTTCCCCTATTATAATAATAATGCTAATAATGTTATTTCATTATTTATCTTCAGATCATACAGCAACATTTTGGTCGTCGTGCTTGTCATCAGACAGATGTTCCCGTCACCAAACCTGAGGAGAAATCTGTCTTTACTGAGCAAGAGTTCCAGAAATTTCAGCAGGAATATTTTTCAAAGCTTTAACATTCTTCAGGGCCTTTTATTTCTCAGGACGACGTGACATTCTGCTGAAAAACGCTTCTCGATCTCACAGTCCTTGACTAGGATGTGCTGATGATGTTTTTCGTTACTTTGACTTGATTTTGAATGAACGTGTTTGTCTGCTGAGTGAATTTTAGGAATATTAAGAACAGGAACATCAGGAGAGAAATGAAACAGGCTCTAATGGCTGAGCTGTAGATTGGTTCTGAGAACAGAATGATGTCATACACTCTTAACTGAAAATACTTAGTTGATGTTGTGTATTAAACACTCTAACTCATGATTTCTGTTTGAGATCAATGTGTGAAATTCTGTTTTCTTTCTCAAGACAAACAGTAACTTTTGTGCTTTGTCTGTCAGCACCACATCTGCCATTCAAGGCCGAATTCTTTAGCTCAAAGTTTATTGCTCTTAGACTTGAGGGTTCACATGAGATTTGTCTTGCATTGTCTCAACTGGATTTTGTCTTTCTTTAAACATCAACACACGTCAATTTAAGCTCACTTTTTCTGTTTGCTCATGAAGACGAAATCACGGTTGAGTCATGTCAAACATTCACCTGAATCCCATTTCTACTGAGAGAAATCTTTACTCTACAAGACAGATGATGTTGTATGTGTCTGGATGAGCGAGTCTGTTTTTGAGTTTACATTTATGCATTTGGCAGATGCTTTTATCCAAAGCGACTTACATTGCATTACACATACATTTGTTTCTGAGTATGTGCAATCGGCCAGGCTTTAACCATTGAGCTACAGGAAAGCTGTTTAGTTTAGTGAAATGAAGACAGAACTTTAAGTTGAAAATGAATTGCTGGAGATGAGATGGTAAGTGGTTTTCCTCTAGCACTAGTAGATCCATGTGTGAAAAGTCTTTTTCTTAGATGTGTACCTTAGCTGTCTGTCTGTCCCCTTTTTTGGGGGGTGGTGCTTAAAGGTGATTTCAACCTTTAAATTAGCAGAATGCTTTGGTCTAGACACCTAATCTTGGTCTCGTTTTAAAGACGACATTTTCTAGTTTGTCTTTGAGGTGTCGGTTATAACTGCTTATACACGGATCAGGCATAACATTATGAGCATCTTCCTAATATTGTATTAGTCCAGCTTTTGCAGCCCCATACGCATCAAACTGTGATGCTCTGTGTATTGTGACACGTTTTTATCAGAACCAGCATGAACTTCAGTCTGTTGGATTGAACCACACAGATCAGCATTCGCTCCCCACATGCATCAATCATGACCCTGTCACCACTTCACCACTGTTCCTTCCTTTTGATAGATACTGACCACTGCACACTGGGAACATCCACAAGAGATGCAGTTCTGGAGATGCTCTGATCCAGACGTCTAGCATCACAATTTGGCTCTTGTCAAACTCGCTCTAATCCTCACGCTTACCAATGTTTCATGCTTCTAACACATCAACTTTCAGGACAAAATTTTCACTTCCTGCCTGATATATCCCACCCACTAATACTTGATGTGATGAAGAGATAATCTGTGTTATTCAATTCACCTGTCCGTGATCATAATGTTAGGCCTGATCGGTGTATAAGTCTATTTTAATAAAAAAATATATAAAAACCAAAACTGCCAGAAAATGAAAGCCACACTTCTAACCAAGTTGTTTTTCAAGCTGATGTAATGAAAAATGTGACTTTAAACCGCAGATAAACCAATGGCCAGTAGGTGTCTTGTATTAGTAATGTCCTGAACACTTCACAGTTTCGTTTAGTTCAGCTTCAGAGACAATGATTTTCATTGATTCACGTTGTGTGTCATGTATTTGTCATCATGTGTACTTTAGGTTAATAAAAAGAGATTCATCTTCACGTGAGAAGACTGGAGATCTCAGAGCTTGAGATCAAGGCTGATCGTGACGGTAACGCTTTGAATGAAACTCTCCCATCGCGCACGCGCACAATGAGCCTATAACAGAGCATTGGTTGTTGTTTTATCAGATGAATACAAGAGGGCGACCTCGTCTCATTTATGATCACTGCATAAAACTTGTAATCTTCTCACTAAGATGTATTATAAGAGAACGCAAACCTCTCTCGCAGCACGGACTGTCTGGTGCTTCGTGAGCACTTCATTTATTAGTGTTGCCTTCTTAACATATATCGCTTCATTGTTTCCTCAATGTAAACAATCATTGAATTAATATTCACGATAATGAAGGCGTTTCCTATTATTTAAATCTTTTTGTAATAAAATAAAGTTAAGAAATAGTTTAATTACTAACCGATCTGAAATGATAAAAAGCCAGTATTTTAAGAATCAGCAGCCACACTACTTGATCTAATGATGACATTTCTCACATAAGATCAGACTATTGAAATCGCCCATGAGTTGTTGCTGAGCACATGACCTACATCTTGTGAGAACGTAAATATTTGGGTACTATTTGCAATACTGACAGCCGCAGGAACCAATCAGCAACCAGATATAAGCGGCATGATACGAGTACGAGTGTGCAGCGGAAGGATATTGTGCGGGTGTAATGTGTCAGTATAAAAGCGGAGGCGCTACACCAGCCGTGTTTTCTGTCAGTTGTTTTATTTGGTGTTCGGCACACACGCGCCTCTCCGGCGGAATCATGGCAGTGTAGCGGCGCGCAGCGGCAGAACTTGCAGCGGCAAATACGGCAGTGCAGCGGTCAAGTGCACTGGCTTTATTCGGCAAAATGGCGTAAGTGTTTCTCAGCGTTTATAACATTTGATTCCGCGCTAATAATGTTGAACCGCATGTCTTAAACTCGTTCAACTTAATAAGCCGATAGATTTGATGTCATTACATGCTGTTGTTTAATAGAACGATAACCACAGTTAAACAGTTTTTGTTTCAAAATGTTAATATTTTTTCGGAGTTCACTTTTTGTTTATCGTCTGTGTGATTTTTTACTATAAACGCGCCCAGTTTATCGCAACGTGGCAAATCAAAATGGCGCGCGCGGCGTTTTCGCGTGATCGCATCAGCCGTGCGAAGTGCTGAAAATGGCGCGAGGGCGTCGAGGACACAATCTCGCGCAGGAACCAGAGGGCGTGGCTAACCGTCTTCGTGACCAAATTAGGACATGCTGTCGGGAGGGCGGGGAGATGAAGGGGAACTGATATGTTTGCTAATAATAGTCGTGAGTAGGAGTTTAACACTAGTTACGGGAACGTAAATGTTTGTACTGAGTTCCAACGTCATAGTGACGCCCTGTGTGTGTTTCTCGTACATGGTTTTACTGTGGCAAGCTGGAAAGTTCCGTGGTGTTTTATAGACCAGTTAAACAGGTTCCTCAATACTGTGAAAATCTAGCAGAGTTTCCTGTTCCAGTGAAATACAAAGACGTTTGACTTTCCCCTGCAGCCAGGGCTGCGATCTGAGAACCGGTTTGGTTTTGTTTAACAGTTCCTGACCTCCTGCATTCTTCCACTGATGTGTAATAAAAAAATTAAATGTGCTGTTTGAGAATCAAAAGTGCTGTCTTTGACAGACTTTTTGTTCTGCACTTCATAAAAAAATAAAATGCAGTCAGATGTTCAAGAAAAATGGATCGTGCCGATATTTGAGCTCCTTACAAATCCCAAACTACCATGTTGAATCTTTGTCTTAAATTCTCAAATGTGTCTTGGGATGTTTGTTTATTTGTCATCCTGACTTATGATTTCTTCTCCAGGTCTCCCGTGACAACCACCCCCAGCTCTGCTGCTATAGACAGCATATCAGCACTGGTCACCAGCCCATCAGAACTCCCTCTCACCCGCAGTCATGTCCGTGATGTCCCAGATGTGTTTAGAAGACATGGGGGCCCTGCTCCTGGGGCCCTCATCTCTGACGGCTGACCCATTTGGGCCCCTTCTGGACGAAGATGAGGAGAGTGTTCTGTCAGAGGGGTCGTCGTCACCCCTCTCCTCTTCCTATTCTGAATCTTCCTCCTCTCTCTCGCCCCTCTCTTCCTCTCTTTGCGCTTCTGTAGGGTGTAAGTCGGAGCTGTCGTCGCTCTCGTGGCTTCCTGCATCTGAGCCGGAGCGGAGTAAAGGTGAACTTGACACATTTCTTTTGTTTTTATAAAGTCATCTTAGAGTCTTCATATTGAAAAATATATATACACAAAGAATTTTTTCTTTGCTGAATACCCAGCAGGTGTAAACACGGGCAACATGTAAAACAGTATCGTTTTGGCCAGAATTGTAGTTTTGAGCTAATGTGTTGCTGCTTTCATTTTGTTTGTATTTTAAAGAATTTTCCCTCTTAACATCAGATGCGTTTTCTGGAATGGATTGGATGGCGGAGAAATTAGACCTCTGTGACTTTGACCTGGATTCTCTCATCGGATCATGTGATTCTGACGAGCCTCCCAGTTCTCCAGAAGATCTACTCGCATGCCTGGAGGCCGATATGGATCTGGACCTTAATTCCCTGCCCTTCAGCTCTTCAGAACTGGAGCTACCGCTGCCTCCACTGCCCCTCGACCTTCCCCTGTCAGAATCCACGGCTGAGCCAGAAAAATCACTTGAGTTTGCGGAGATCAAATCGGAGCCTCCTTCTCCAGCACCATCTCCTGATTCTGCCCTCTCCTCACCCCACACTCTGGACCTGGGCAGTGAGATCGATGTGTCCGAGCTGATGAAATCCTCCACGCTGCTCCAGTCTTCTGCAATTGACCTAAATGTGAGTCCATTTCACATCATAGTGGTTTTGACACCCAAAGAGGAAATGAGCGTCACTTCCACCAGTGACCTGTCAGACAGCGACAGTGGTGTTTCTGTCTCTGGTTCTCCGGCTCATCGACCAGATCCTGCAGTGTCACCAAAGCCAGCAGGCTCCTCAAGAACCAAACCGTACTCCAGACCTGACCCAGATGCTGCGATTGCTGTCACAGACCGCGTGAAGACCGGTACTCCTAAAGTGGTAGAGAAGAAACGAAAGAAGATGGAGCAGAACAAAACTGCAGCGACGCGATACCGTCAGAAGAAACGCACAGAGCAGGACAACCTGAATGCAGTGTGCTCTGATCTGGAGAGAAGAAACCAAGAGCTTGCGGAGAAAGCCGATTCCATCAGCCGAGAGATCCAGTATCTGAAGAACCTCATGGAGGAAGTTCGGTCTGCGAAAAACCGCAAAGCGAAGGTCGGCTCAGCCTGAGATGCTCAACACAAGACTGAAGCCATGAGCTCTTTGTAGTTTTAGATGCTGCTGTTATTCCTCTGTAGTTAAGGCTTGTCATTGTCTAGTGTTGGATACTACACCTGCACTTAACTTATTCATTCATTCATTTTTCACTCCAAACGTTGAACGTCCAGAAAGGGTCCTCATGAGTTGTTACACTGAACTTTTTGCTGTAGTGCTTGTACAAATGCCGCATTTGTGCTATTTAAACATGTTAAACATACTGAATCTGTCATGGTGAAGTGTGTTTGCTTGTAAAATTGCTTTGCATTTTTCTATTAAAGTTGCTTCATTGGATACATTTGTGGACCATTTCTTTGTTGATGCATTTTTTGCAACCTCAAAAGTATTTAATGTGTGTAGTTTGTGCTTTTAAAAGTTTGTTTATCATGGAGCAGCACTATTGAAGTGAATGTCCACAGTGTACCGTGTTATGAATATTAACCTTACATTTTCATGTTAAATGTGCTAATATGAATGCGAGTAATGGGAAGTGATGTAACACTGAATAATAATAATAATCTCAAAATAATAAAAATAGTTTCTCTTATGCGTGGTTTAATTATAGAAAAAGTTGAAGTACTGTGGTTTATTTGGCACATTTTCATTTGTATGTGTGAAGGATGTTGAATCAGTCATTGGTTCAGTTTAGAGATTCGATTTCTTTTTAACTTGCTAATCTCAGTGGAGTAAGAAGTGTAGTATACTTTAGTAAATACATTGTGACAGTATGTATACCACAGTTTTTAGAATGTAGTATTTTCGGCACTGTTGACTCACAGAAGTTCCGGATGGGAAGAGAGGCCTTTCTGTGTGGAGTTTGTATGTTCTCCCTGTGTCAGTGTGGGATTCTTCCCAAAGTCATGCAGGATAGGTTCATTGAGGATTCCAAACGGTCCCTCCCAGACTTGTGTATAGAATCGTTTTGTTTATTGTTTATTGCAAAGTACAATGAGTTCACATGTACGAGGAATTTGCCTTGGTAGGCTGGTGCATACATTTAAAAAGAATAAAGACTTAAGAAGGCAGGAAAATATATAAATATTCCCAGCAAGCAATAGCCGTCATTTCACCGTCTCGGTTAACTATAGACCAGATGTAGTCCGGCTATGAGTAACCCACTTCTAGCCGAAATACACTCGAATTTGGTTACATGTCGTTTGTGCCGAAAAAACTTGTATGATGTATAATATTCCATCATGTAAACGAAGTCAACAGTGATTAAAAAACGTTTGTTTTAATTTCTTTGACATGTTCTGTGCGTAGCCACGATTTATGTGTAGCCCACTTATAATGTTGATATATCTCATCATGTTCAGTATGTAAATATTATAAGCAAGATTTAAGTGTCATTTCATTATCTGCTCGATCTGTAGTCACGATTTAGCTCTGAATTGGATGGGCTACGTGCAGTCTGCTTTTAGTCCACCCGGCGAAATCGAGGCAATTTAAAGTCTAATTTCAACAGCTTGACTTTAGCCCTGATTTAAACCAGCAAAGAATGTAGTCAAAACGTGTTACAATTGTTTGGTATGATATCATATCATCAAATACAATTAAACATGTGAAACCTTTGAATTATACATAATTTGTATTATATTTGCTGTCACATAACATTCATACACATTCTACGATATATTTTTCTTTCATTTTAACGAAGCCGCATATACAACTATAGACCGCTAGATGGCAACTGTAGCCCTACGGAGACTTCTGGCAACGCGAGACTTGAAAGTTAGTAGGATCACTGTTGCCAGATCTCGCGATAACAAAGGCGTCTTTTGAAATGATAGAGAGCATTTCGTGTTGGAGAGCATCGGACAAACAGCAATCGTTCAAGGACGCTCTGTTGTCTTGTAAGTATCTGTGTTGACATGTGTTCATCATTTATTTACAATATAATGCAATGTAAGTCACTTTAAAGCGTCTGCCAAATGTTAAAAAAAAAACTATTTAGCGACTGACAGTGCAAAGCCACGTCGTGGTTAGCTTGAACATGTTAACTTACATCCAGTGTGTTCTGTGTGTCTTTAAACTCAAATGATCAGAATACAACATGTGTACCAGATTACAATTTGTTAAGAAAGCCATCAATATATTTTATTCTTTAGATCATTATGATATGACAATATGAGTTTTGATTTGGCAAGGTAAGTTTTAACAAGAAGACGATTTAAAGCGCTTTGCATAAAACAAAGCAATTTATGGCATTATATAAAGACAATATAAGATTATTAAAAACTCTTTGAAACGTTATATGTTATTGCCTCCAGCAAAAGAGAATGACTCGAGTTAGAATTAGTGTAAAGTAAAAAATGCTTTTCTCATGCAGTTTTTTCTTATTTGCCAGATGATGTGATGATCAACTTCCCAGCGAGCACCAGAAGATGTAGAAATAAAACCAACTATTCATATTTTCCTTAAAGTTTACTGTTGGTTGATTGTTTGTTTGTTTGTTTGTTTGTTGAAATAAGTAAACCAACAAAAGGGTTAACCTTTATATTTTGCTATTGATTTGTATTAGATGTATTCTTTTAAAATGAATCCTTATTATAATCAATAATATTTAACTATATTGTATTTATAACATTTTATTTAGTCTTTTTCATGTTTTTATTTTGTACTTTAATTTTTCTTAATAAAAGCTTTAAGTTGTTTTGATGAATAAAACGAATTCTTTAGCCATTGCTTTGTTTTCTATTAGTCGTTTATTAGCTGTCTATTTGATGACTAGTCTATTTTTGGTCTATGGTTAGACGTCTATTAGATGTTCACTGACAGCCCAAATTTAGCCTTGTTTTAGCCTATAGACCAATATTCACTGTCTATTAGACGTATACATGTAGTCGTCTAATAGCCGTCTAAATGAGGACTAGTCTATAATTGGTCTATAATAGACGTCTATTAGATTTTCACTGACAGCCCAAACTTAGCCTTGTTTTAGCCTAGCCGTCTGGGCTATGTTTTGACGGCTATTAGACGCGAAATTGCTTGCTGGGTATGTATACAACATAAAAATTAAACTTAAACTAGAGTGACTAGTTCCCGCCATGAATATAGCTTTAGATGCTGGAATGGTGTTAAGAACAAAACAATAAATACATTTACCGTCTAAGAAGAAGGTTTATGTAAAGCACGTGGCCTAAAGTTGAGGGAGTGTGTGATTCACTGCTGGGTGTGTGAGCTCAGGACACAACACGATCAAACCGGATCACACAAACCACCAGGAACAAACGTTACTCAGAAAGAGTATATGTATTATTTGCTGAAAACAAGCCGGAATCATAAATATTTGTTTGCAACAATTAACGTGCTGCGGTTTTTATAAATATTTGCACCCTGTCATTTAAATTGCTGTGTTGTTCAATAAACAGCTCATTTGATTCCTTGGTTTGTTATAATGAAATTACCAGTGAACGTCGCTGCTAACAACGCAAGAGTTTCGTTGATCGTCATTCAGAAAGCAGCGCGTCTCTCTTATTTTTTACTGACGAAGTGATGCGCGTTTGGCGACATCTGCTGGACGTGTGCGCATGCGCAGCGCAGTTTCTCTCCCTGCCGTTAGGCGGAGAGTGTCACGCGCTGAAACACAGATGCAGAGTATGCAGAAGGAAACGCTTTGGACTAGAGGTTTCAATGCGGAAGTCTTGAGATCCCCTCTAGTTTTATCCTTATTTCTCAGCTGACGATACTCGAGATTGTATGACAATCAACCAGTGACGAATGAGTTGTAGAGCTCGTGCTGTGCGCTGTTTCATACTTGGGAGTTTTTTCGGAAGGTACAAAAACCGCTTTAGGAAAATTCCGTTTTTGTATGTCTGTTTTTCCCCCACAAATGTGTTGAATGAAACCTGCTTGAATTGAAACAAACTGTAGTACTATTAAAGTCAAGTGCTGCCATGCAAACAGTCAACGTGTTGTTTCCTTCGAGAATTTATAATCACACTTGTTAATATCTTGTAAGTAATACATAACAATATCTACATTCGTCTTTATTCTTATGGCACAGAATGTCTTCGTCAAAGTATTCGAATGTAATCTGGGAGTCCCAGGAGCTGTTGGCATATCTTCACCCCTCTCCGTGGACCCCAGGGGTCGCTGTTGTTACCCATAAGACCTCCGGCAGCACTAGCAGCCTCTTCCACTTACCTGAGGATTCCTTTGTGAGTCTTCTTCTAGGGGCAAGAACAGTAGCGAGGCTCCTTTGTGAGAAACTTGACGTCCAGCGCTGCGCCCTCGTCCACACGACGCACGCTCGGGCAGGTGGCCTCGGCGTGGAACTCTTTATCATTCCCCTCCACGGTGTGACAGCTCGGTGGAAACCTCACATTGCTGCAGAAGAAGATTTCCAGCCCTATGACCCTGGATACATCAGTTCCAAGAGCGGACCGCGCTGGACAGACTCCCGTCTAGAGGAGCTCAAAAAGCGCATACGGGCGCCGCTGCCCGTCTCAAACGCAGCTCTGAATTACACTTACTTGGGTGAAGCTTCTGACTGCGAGCTGTTCCCACGGATCGTGCGAGGAGAGGAGAAGCAGTGGAGGGTTTGGGAAGACGATAGCCACATTGCTTTTCTTACACCATTTCCCAACACGCCGGGACTCACTGTGCTAATTCCCCGGAAACCCCTCTCCAGTGACATATTCCGACTAGAGGAGGGGGATTACAAGGAGCTGGTGCTGGCCTCCAGAAAAGTGTCCCGGCTCCTGGAGGCGGGGGTTGATGCATGGGGGGTGGGGCTTATATTTGAGGGCTTTGAAATTGAGTACGCACACGCTAAACTGATTCCACTTGTCTCTTCACCAGAGAAAGCTGTGGTGAGTCTTACCTGCCCAGCATCTGAGTTTCATCAGCTGTACCCTGGTTATGTAACATCAGTTAATGGTCCTCCTGCCAACAAAGAAAGTCTCCAAGAATCCTTTGCCAAGATTACCGGCCGGTAAACACCTGCTGATTTATTAAGAAATGTTTGTTCTGCAATGACAGTTTCCAGACCTTTTAAATCTAGAAGGCCATTTCACGCTGCTCGGGTGAACACAGCAAACACATCGTGAATGAGTTTGTTGGTGTTCGTTGAATCAGCGTGGATAAGCCTGAACAAGAAACGTTCTTGTCATATTTCAACAAGTTTGAGATGCAAAATTCATTTAATGTAAATCTTAGAGTTTCAGAGGATGACAATGGTGACTCATGTTCATACAGCCAATAAATATACATTTAATAATTACCAGTAAGAACAGTAACGTTACAATATAAACGTGAAATATACTTTACATTAATATGCATAATTCATTCTGTGTGTATGATATAACATATCTTTTTTTCTTGTTTGGAGATTCTAGTAGCCAGAAGTCAGTGTCAACAGAAGGTCATGTGACAACCGACCGTAAATGTTTTTCATGATAATTAAGCTCATAGCATCATCTACTTACACAATTACAAGCTTGTACCATCTGTGTCACCTCTGCTAATTGGTAATTAATCCCCAGGCATTTAGATAAACATCTTCATTAGTGACTTGTAATGTTCTTAATTACACATTTGGAAACCTATGATTTATTCTGTGAGAAATAAAAGAACGTGATTATCTGATGAGTAAAAAATAAACAGTGATAATTGTTGTACATTTCAGCTCCTGTTTTATATTCCCAGAGTCAAATGATTAATCACACAGAGTCATTATAAACGAAACGTAAAGAAGTTACAGAAACACAGCACTCTGAAAACACAATCACTGAGACACTTTCAAAAGCTTGTTAACATCCAGCAGTAAATTACATCAGTGATTCTCCACTTGTTTTGCTTCAGGCTCGAATTGCACACAAGACACCAAATGGAGACTCAACACGGTAAAACAAATGACACATCAAATTTATGAAGTGTGATTTTGTTAATAATCACCAGATGAGAGGATGCTGTGTTCGCAGGGTTTCAGATGGTAATATTGGCAGATTTCCCTGAGGGATTCTGCAGGCAGCAGCACAGCGCGGATCGCTCCATCTTAAAGATGTAGAGGAGAGGTTCCAGGGTCGAGCTCAGGTCCATGATGGCATAAACTGAAACAGTGATCTTACAGTGTAGATTCACAAATGTGTAGGTGGAGGCAAATGGTATAAGAGCCACAGAAGGTAAATAGCTTGCCACGATGATGGCGAGAATGATAAGCACCATTTTGAAGGCCTTCTTCTTGATGGGATTCATGACTTCTTTCCCTGCGACACTCTTCCTGAGGACCCAGATGATGGACAAGTTACAGAACACCATGAGAAAGAAGGCAGACAGGATGACTCCGCTGAACAAATTGTACAAAATCATAGCCTTCGAGACACATTTGGTCAGTCCATATGACAGGATGAGTGCCCACACCACCACAGAGACGGCGATCCGAATACGATTGTCCCGGATCCCGGTGAACACGATGGGATGGACAACGGCGACGTACCTGTCAAGGCAAATACAGGTGAGGAATAAGGGAGCCATGTCTTTCAGTCCATAAGCGAAGCGTTGAAAGTACCAGATGCCTTTATCGTTCAGGTAAATGCGGTTGACCAAGTCTACAGGCGTCATGAGGCAGAAATACGCATCTAGGACAGAGAGGTTAAAAATGAAGATGTCAGATGTCGAGCCTTCACTCTTCTTCGTCATAATCTGCCACATCACCAGGGCATTGGTTGGGAATCCCACAGCGAGGTTGAGCACTTTGACACCAAAGTAGAAGACGAATCCATAAGGAACTGCAGCGCACACTTCATAGTGGTACCATAGTGGACGACGCCACCCAGAAATGCTTGTGTTGAGATTTAAAGTGGAGACGTTGTCCATGATCAACTGAGCTGTGGGGGAGATCACAATCGGTCACTTCTAATGATCTGTGAGAAGTTGCGTCTTTATATGTACCCAAAATCAACTCACTCCAGTGACATCTTACACTCTCCAAGAAATAAAGCTCATCTCACAGGATGCAGAGGTGGGATGTTGTGGTCCAACCAATCAATTCAGTTCTTTATGGTCAACAAGAAGCCGAAGACGGTAGAATAACTCTGTGATTGGTTAAAGAGGGTCTGGCTAAAAAAGTTTGGGTGATGTGGGGAGGGATGATCAAAGTTTTGTGATGTAACTTCAGGTTGAGAATGGAGCTCCATGTAAACAGGTGATGCAAGTACAAAATGAGTAAATCTACTGTAACCTCTTGCAACACATCTCACTCGCTGCCACTGTGAAAGGAAGCAGATAGCTTCTTAACGTTTGTGACGTGTCTCTGCATTTGTATGTTTGTGAACAATAAGCATTTAAATGATTTAACAGAACACAATATTCATTTCAAGATTACAGTTTAACTTCCATGTTTGTAAAGGGTTTTTTATTTGCCACCACCCGTGCAAATGTCTGGACCTCAGAAGAATGTGTCAGACATCAGACAACGTTTGCTAATTAAACTCGTACTGAAAACATCTGAATGTCTCTGTTAGAGAAGCAAAAGAACGAAGACCTACATCAGGGGTAGACAACATTGGTCCTGGAGTGCCGCTGTCCTGCAGATTTTAGCTCCAGCCTTGGAAAAAAACTCACCTGTCTGTTGCTTTTGTAATCCTGAAGACACAGATGAGCTTGTTCAGGTGTGTTTGATTAACATTGGTGTTCAAAACTGCAAGGCAGCGGCACTCCAGGACCAACGTTGCCTAACCTTGACCTACAAGAACCTTTTAACCAAAACCAGTGAACAATGAGAAGTCTGTTAAATTAAACTTGAAGAGAAACAGTTTTGGGACAGTTTGTGATGATCAAATGTTAGTGGAACATGTTGATAGTTAATGTGATGAACTTGAGAGGAACTCTGGAATGATCCTACATGACTGTCTTCAGATCAGTGCTTCTGATTCATGAATGTGTGCCTTCTGATTCAGTTCATTGCTGGAAAAGAGAAACTGTTTTTCGAGCATATGAAGTATGAAAGTTCATAACATGTTTTGTTACCGAAATGGCTTCTTTTACCCAGATTAACGTCGTGCCCACAGAATTTATTCAATAACTTGAGGATAAGACTGTGGCTTTCCATTTATTCATTAAGCAGAATTGTTTATTTAAAGCAACTTACAGCATTTTGATTTTATTTTTGAATTACATTTCTTTATGGACACAAATATTTAAATTGTGACTCCAACAAAGACATGAAACTCTTAAACATTTGAATAGCAATATTGTCCAGAATGATAAAAACAAGAGTTCATTCAAGACAAATGAATCCCTCCAGCTGTACCCAGATGACTCAGTGTTATAAGTTAACATACCTTGGAGTGCTCAAGAGTGCTGTGTAATAAGATTTTGTTAAGATCGACTAGACGAGAAGATACGCAGACACTTGAGAAGTCTCGGGCGGTTCTTTGCAGTGTTTCAGACGCTAACATGGATGGGTTTTGCAGGGGGATTCTGCAGGCAGCAGCACAGCGCGGATCGCTCCATCTTAGAGATGTAGAGGAGAGGTTCCAGGGTCGAGCTCAGGTCCATGATGGCAAACACTGAGATGCTGATCTTACAGCGAAGATCCACAAACGTGTAGGTAGAAGCAAACGGCATCAGAGCCACAGGAGGCAGATAGTTCACCACGATGATGGCGAGAAGGATAAGCACCATTTTGAAGGCCTTCTTCTTGATGGGATTCATGACTTCTTTCCCTGCGACACTCTTCCTGAGGACCCAGATGATGGACAAGTTACAGAACACCATGAGAAAGAAGGCAGACAGGATGACTCCGCTGAACACCTCATTTGTACTTAGGACACCCAAGATGCTCTTGGTCAGAGCGACCGGCAGGATGAGTGCCCACACCACCACAGAGACGGCGATCCGAATACGATTGTCCCGGATCCCGGTGAACACGATGGGATGGACAACGGCGACGTACCTGTCAAGGCAAATACAGGTGAGGAATAAGGGAGCCATGTCTTTCAGTCCATAAGCGAAGTGTTGAAAGTACCAGATGCCTTTATCGTTCAGGTAAAGGCGGTTGACCATGTCTACAGGCGTCATGAGGCAGAAATACGCATCTAGGACAGAGAGGTTAAAAATGAAGATGTCAGATGTCGAGCCTTCACTCTTCTTCGTCATAATCTGCCACATCACCAGGGCATTGGTTGGGAATCCCACAGCGAGGTTGAGCACTTTGACACCAAAGTAGAAGACAAATCCATAAGGAACTGCAGCGCACACTTCATAGCGGTACCATAGTGGGTGACCAGAAATGTTTGAGTTGAGATTTAAAGTGGAGACGTTGTCCATGATCAACTGAGCTGTGGAGGAGATCACAGTCGGTCACTTCTAATGATCTGTAAGAACAGACATGTATCATCTCTATATTAAAGGTGTTAAAAGATATTCATGTCGTCAATAATTGTGATTATTAATGTCATGCTAATATTACACATATGATAATATTGTTAATAATTCAGTGTCAGTGTTTGGTGGTTTACAAGACACTATTAGAGCATGTCACGATAACTGATTTTCACTGTGCGGTTATTGTGGCCAAACAAATTTACCATGTTGGTATTATCACTATATTCATCATTGTGTTACGACATGTGTACAATTAACACAATATCAATACACTTGACAAATTTAAGTTATAGCACAATTCTTCATTATTGTTTTCAGTACATATCGCAAAAATATTGTTATCATGTTTCCCCACACAATAATCGTGTAATGTAAATCAATAGTTTGACTAATTAAACTCAAAATCAACTTAAATTAATTTACTCTAGTGTCAGAATAAAAAGTTGATCAAAACAGAATAACCAAAAAATAATGAAATGATCAATCATTAAAAACTAGAAAACATATCATGTAGCCTAACTTACTTTTCAAGTCACTGGAAAGGGGTCGTGCTTTAATCCGTCGATTCCCTGCTGAAGACAACTGGGATTGGAGAATATATGGATGAATGTGAGTCTCGGCCAGTGTCTGACCGTCACCCAACACAGATGTGTCTTCAATCATCTCACACTCTTTAAGAAAAGCTCATCTCACAAGAGCCAGAGGCGGGACGATTTAGTCACAACCAATCAATTCAGTTCTTTATGGTCAACAAGAAGCCGAAGACGGTAGAATAACTCTGTGATTGGTTAAAGAGGGTCTGGCTTAAAAAGTTTTGTGATGTAACTTTAGAGCTAAACCCGTAAACAGGTGATGTAAGGAATGAAATGAGTAAATCTACTGTAACATCTTGCAAAAACACACATCTCTGCCACTGTGAAAGGAAGCAGATAGCTTCTTAACGTTTGTGATGTGTCTCTGCATTTGTGTTTTTTTGTGAACAATAAGCATTTAAATGATTTAACAGAACACAATATTCATTTCAAGATTACAGTTTAACTTCCATGTTTGTAAAGGGTTTTTTATTTGCCACCACCCGTGCAAATGTCTGGACCTCAGAAGAATGTGTCAGACATCAGACAACGTTTGCTAATTAAACTCGTACTGAAAACATCTGAATGTCTCTGTTAGAGAAGCAAAAGAACGAAGACCTACATCAGGGGTAGACAACATTGGTCCTGGAGTGCCGCTGTCCTGCAGATTTTAGCTCCAGCCTTGGAAAAAAACTCACCTGTCTGTTGCTTTTGTAATCCTGAAGACACAGATGAGCTTGTTCAGGTGTGTTTGATTAACATTGGTGTTCAAAACTGCAAGGCAGCGGCACTCCAGGACCAACGTTGCCTAACCTTGACCTACAAGAACCTTTTAACCAAAACCAGTGAACAATGAGAAGTCTGTTAAATTAAACTTGAAGAGAAACAGTTTTGGGACAGTTTGTGATGATCAAATGTTAGTGGAACATGTTGATAGTTAATGTGATGAACTTGAGAGGAACTCTGGAATGATCCTACATGACTGTCTTCAGATCAGTGCTTCTGATTCATGAATGTGTGCCTTCTGATTCAGTTCATTGCTGGAAAAGAGAAACTGTTTTTCGAGCATATGAAGTATGAAAGTTCATAACATGTTTTGTTACCGAAATGGCTTCTTTTACCCAGATTAACGTCGTGCCCACAGAATTTATTCAATAACTTGAGGATAAGACTGTGGCTTTCCATTTATTCATTAAGCAGAATTGTTTATTTAAAGCAACTTACAGCATTTTGATTTTATTTTTGAATTACATTTCTTTATGGACACAAATATTTAAATTGTGACTCCAACAAAGACATGAAACTCTTAAACATTTGAATAGCAATATTGTCCAGAATGATAAAAACAAGAGTTCATTCAAGACAAATGAATCCCTCCAGCTGTATTGATCACCTTATACAGCAAAACAAGTAAAACAGCAAAAATGTCAAGAGTAGCACAAACATACTCAACTGTTGCTTTGGCCAACAGACTGCATGACTGGATTCAATGGATACATGTATATGATCTACAATGCCTTAAAGGTGTTACCTACCTATCATGATAAACTTCATAAAAATATTCTTACAATGGTTGCACTTTTCCCTGATATACACACATTGCTTGCTCTCATTTCATCTTCACTTGAGATGTTGTTCTCCAAACTTACTCAACAAAGAAATATAGAAAGGGAGTTATAGAGCTTTAAATGCATATAAGAAGTCACCAGCAAATATTTGCACAAACATCATGCTATAAAAAGGACAGAACTTTCCCTGATAACACACACACATCTCAGAGACGTCTATTTGATGTATGCATTTACATCTGTAAGACATTTTGTTTTATTGTTTGCTCATCTGCAATAAGTCTCTGAGATGTCTCCTGTCAGATGTCATATAGAAACCTAGATGTCTGTAAGATGTGTATGAGTTAGAATGTATATAGAACTGCTTTTCTAAGATGTTTATCAGATGTTTTTACACAGCAGATGTTTTCCAGATCTTTAGCAGACATCTTACAGACGTACCTGTGCTATCTGAGTTGCGATGCTTATTTTATCGCTTTCAAAACAACATATGGGACGATTATTGCTGTAGCTTTGCTATCATAAAGTATTTGTTTAAACAGAATCTTGAGGGTTTTTTAGCTTCTACCAAGTAATACATCAGAAATGTTTAGAATATGTACATGATAACTAATGTACAGCCTAGAACAGAACCTGTCAATATTTTCACCCCAATAAAGGTTTTTAAGTCAGCTATTTACATCATTTGCAGAACTTTTCACAGTACTGTAGCTTTATAGGTAGGTTTCTTAAAGTGTCTTGCATTGCCACATATCTTCTGGATTTAGTCTGTCTCAGTTTTTTCTCTGTTCTTCATGTAATAATAGATGGACTTCATGATGGTGACACCAGATCTCCATGTGGAGAAATCTCATTGGATTAATACAAATAATTGCAAAATTGATGTTTGGAAATGTACATTTATATTTCCTCCTTACACTACTTCAAATGATATAAAGAACTGACTTAAAACCATTATTTGGGGTGAAAATACTGAGGTGCCCGAGACTTTTGCACAATACTCTACATTATCCCATTTATTACACGACTACTTGCCACACGAGTATATTATTGGAAATGAACTATTGGTTTAAAATGTTTTATTAGTAGCTCATTTATATTACATACAAGCCTTCAGCAAGGAAAACTTGTTTAGCCAAGACACAACATTTAAACAAGACAAACAAGCAATTACGTTTCATCGTTTGTAAATATAATCACCTATATGTTATATTTAGATACATTTATATTGAATGAATTATTTTTACGATCACAATGACTCGCAATGTACCCAGATGACTCAGTGTTATAAGTTAACATACCTTGGAGTGCTCAAGAGTGCTGTGTAATAAGATTTTGTTAAGATCGACTAGACGAGAAGATACGCAGACACTTGAGAAGTCTCGGGCGGTTCTTTGCAGTGTTTCAGACGCTAACATGGATGGGTTTTGCAGGGGGATTCTGCAGGCAGCAGCACAGCGCGGATCGCTCCATCTTAGAGATGTAGAGGAGAGGTTCCAGGGTCGAGCTCAGGTCCATGATGGCAAACACTGAGATGCTGATCTTACAGCGAAGATCCACAAACGTGTAGGTAGAAGCAAACGGCATCAGAGCCACAGGAGGCAGATAGTTCACCACGATGATGGCGAGAAGGATAAGCACCATTTTGAAGGCCTTCTTCTTGATGGGATTCATGACTTCTTTCCCTGCGACACTCTTCCTGAGGACCCAGATGATGGACAAGTTACAGAACACCATGAGAAAGAAGGCAGACAGGATGACTCCGCTGAACACCTCATTTGTACTTAGGACACCCAAGATGCTCTTGGTCAGAGCGACCGGCAGGATGAGTGCCCACACCACCACAGAGACGGCGATCCGAATACGATTGTCCCGGATCCCGGTGAACACGATGGGATGGACAACGGCGACGTACCTGTCAAGGCAAATACAGGTGAGGAATAAGGGAGCCATGTCTTTCAGTCCATAAGCGAAGCGTTGAAAGTACCAGATGCCTTTATCGTTCAGGTAAAGGCGGTTGACCATGTCTACAGGCGTCATGAGGCAGAAATACGCATCTAGGACAGAGAGGTTAAAAATGAAGATGTCAGATGTCGAGCCTTCACTCTTCTTCGTCATAATCTGCCACATCACCAGGGCATTGGTTGGGAATCCCACAGCGAGGTTGAGCACTTTGACACCAAAGTAGAAGACAAATCCATAAGGAGCTACAGCACACGCCTGAAACTGGTACCATAGTGGGTGACCAGAAATGTTTGAGTTGAGATTTAAAGTGGAGACGTTGTCCATGATCAACTGAGCTGTGGAGGAGATCACAGTCGGTCACTTCTAATGATCTGTAAGAACAGACATGTATCATCTCTATATTAAAGGTGTTAAAAGATATTCATGTCGTCAATAATTGTGATTATTAATGTCATGCTAATATTACACATATGATAATATTGTTAATAATTCAGTGTCAGTGTTTGGTGGTTTACAAGACACTATTAGAGCATGTCACGATAACTGATTTTCACTGTGCGGTTATTGTGGCCAAACAAATTTACCATGTTGGTATTATCACTATATTCATCATTGTGTTACGACATGTGTACAATTAACACAATATCAATACACTTGACAAATTTAAGTTATAGCACAATTCTTCATTATTGTTTTCAGTACATATCGCAAAAATATTGTTATCATGTTTCCCCACACAATAATCGTGTAATGTAAATCAATAGTTTGACTAATTAAACTCAAAATCAACTTAAATTAATTTACTCTAGTGTCAGAATAAAAAGTTGATCAAAACAGAATAACCAAAAAATAATGAAATGATCAATCATTAAAAACTAGAAAACATATCATGTAGCCTAACTTACTTTTCAAGTCACTGGAAAGGGGTCGTGCTTTAATCCGTCGATTCCCTGCTGAAGACAACTGGGATTGGAGAATATATGGATGAATGTGAGTCTCGGCCAGTGTCTGACCGTCACCCAACACAGATGTGTCTTCAATCATCTCACACTCTTTAAGAAAAGCTCATCTCACAAGAGCCAGAGGCGGGACGATTTAGTCACAACCAATCAATTCAGTTCTTTATGGTCAACAAGAAGCCGAAGACGGTAGAATAACTCTGTGATTGGTTAAAGAGGGTCTGGCTTAAAAAGTTTTGTGATGTAACTTTAGAGCTAAACCCGTAAACAGGTGATGTAAGGAATGAAATGAGTAAATCTACTGTAACATCTTGCAAAAACACACATCTCTGCCACTGTGAAAGGAACTTCTTAAAGTAGCTACTTTTGTGACGCATCTCTGCATTTGTACGTTTTTGTGTGTGTGTGTGTGTGTGTGTGTAAAAAATAAGCATTTAAATGACATAATTTAACAGAACACAATATTAAAACTCACATATATTTTTTAAAAGGTTAAATCCTGTTTTATTAAATATCAAAATATTTGGAATATATGATTTTTGTGCCTCAACACATGCAAATGTCTGGAAAGAATGTGTTAGACATCAGACAACATTTGCTCACCTGTCAACATCTGTAAGAGAAGCAAAAGAATCAAGATGCACACAAACCTTTTAACCAAATCGACAATGACAGGCTGGTGACACAGTCTTAAAATGTTATTGTTGTTTTATGATGTGCTTTGAGTGTATAAATGTGATAAACGAATCTAAATAAACCAGCAATAATGTACTATACAATGACTTATTCAGAAAGGTTATGAACCCATTCATCGGACCCATCAGTCACGCTTTGATATGACATGTGACGTTTTATTGGGTGTCATGACATCATGTGCCGCTAGACGTCGCCAAACATCACAAATATGATGGTGTCTGACTCACTATCCGCTCCTTCATTTTCCATTTACGGCACATGGAATTACTGAAACTCAATCGATAATCACATTCAGTTGCTGTTGGTCTTCTTACGTCGTTACACAATAAAATGAGATCAACGTGTCTTTCCGCAAATTCTCTTCTTAGCCGATTTGTATCCAAGTGTTTTTTCTTCTTTTTAGACGTAAAAAATTTATTATTGGCGTCTTACATGTTGACGTTTCCCCGATCGCAGCATTGCGGTTTAATGAAGAAATTTACGCAGGATTGAAAACATCTGATCTAACGTAACTTTGGACTTGGTCCGTGGTCATACGTTAAGCACTAAAACAGCGTCGAGCTTAAACTGTAGCGGGAATAAAACAGCGCGCGACTGTAACGAGAGCCCGAGGAAACCGGAGAGGAGGGGCGCGCGTGCGTGCGTTTCCTCTGCGCCGCAAGAATCCATTGAGAGAGAGAGAGAGAGAGAGAGAGAGAGAGAGAGAGAGAAGAAAAGGAAAGGAAAGGCAGCAGCTCCACGCCACTCCTTTGTTTTAGGATATCGCTTGAAACGCTCGAACGACTGAAATGATGCATCGCTTTTATCTCGCGTTTCTTCGCGACGGCAGTTTTTAGGGTCGAACTCCAGGCTTTTCCGTTTAATTTAGTGGGATCGACACAAGAACGTTTGAGATCTGAAACATTCAGACGCATTAAGCTTTGCTCTGCATTTTCCACTGGGTTCGGACCAATCGTTTCCCGTTTTTACCCTCTGTAACGTTAGATTATCGCAACACATCGAGGCGTTCTGGAGATTTTTCTGCTCGCGGTTTCAGTTTGTTATTTGTGTCCAGGCCTGAAATATTCGCTCTTGATCAAAGGCCTTTAATGCGGCACACACGCGCGTCTCTTTTTAACGGCTTTAACGCGTCAGATGAACATCAGATCTGATCCATAAACCAGTTGTGGCCCTTAAACGGAACGTCTGATCTTTGTTATTCGCTCTTTATACGCAACCACTGCGGCCCACATCAATGTTAATGTCGACCGACGTCGCATCTCTAATGCTGCCCGTGACCCGCGGGATCATGGAGCGCGAGAGAGATCTGGACCCCGGTTCGGCGGGGGTTCGAGGGATGAAACGCGGGGATCCGGAGCCCGAGGGCGCCGCGACTGCGGGAGACTTGGTCGGTGCTGAATGCAAACGAGCGCGAATGGACGGTACCGAGGAGACTGGGCAGGTAAGCGTTAAAATCACGTTACGTATATGTGAAATGACGCCAATTCTCGCACGTTGTCTTTGTTGAACGTTATAAACTGCCAGGAGACTGGGATCATAAGAGCTAATGTAATATTGACCCGTGAAGGGCTTTTATATCCCAGGGTCATGGAAGCAAATAATCAATGATCTTGAGAAAATTCGGATCAATCGTCTGAATGTTGATGGAGGGTATAGTGGTTACTGGTGAGGGGCTTTTCTATCTGCTCCAGGGGCAGTTGTGCAGTAAATGTGCCTCAGTCCTGATTCATGGAGGAGTTGCAGTGGCCTGCATCCATCTCTCCATACTGCGGTACTTTTCCATCCTCCAGCAGATTTACTCCGATATACAGACGTGATCTCATCTTTCATATCAGCACTTTCATCCATCCATCCATCCATCTCTCTCTCTCTCTCTCTCTCTCTCTCTCTCTCTCTCTCTATCTTCATGTGATGTGGACTCTAATGGCTCATTTTCACTGGTTAATGGCTCACGGTTTCTCTATGCTGCACCATGACGGGTTTGAGACTGAACAGGTGTGTGTGTGTGTGTGTGTGTGTGTGTGTGTGTGTGTGTGTGTGTGTGTGTGTGTGTGTGTTGTGGTGTGTGTGTGTGTGTGTGTGTGTGTGTGTGTGTGTGTGTGTGTGTGTGTGTGTGTGTGTGTGTGTGTGTGGACGGCCTCTGTGTAGGCCAAAAAAGGTATTGATCCTGTTTGTGGAAAACGTCTGGAAATTTGCCTGTAGCAGAGATAGAAATAGAGGGGGGTCAGATAATGGAGATGTTCATATAAAAGAGTGAAAGAACAGTGGGAGTTACATGAGGTTGGATGGTTGAAAAAGGCACGGAAATCATTGATGGTCTGACCTGCTAATGTCACTTATGTTAAAATCACGCCAGTACACGCACACACACGCTTGCACGCAGCATCAGAGGAGGATTTGCTGTATCACTGACAGTAAAGAGGCTTTTTGTTGTGTTAAAGAGATCTGCACTGCTTTAAAGTGGCATTAGTCTGTGATCTTACATTTATCCTAATGCAGGGTTGGGGGGGCTAAGGCAAGCACACACACACACACACACGGTTCAGAGATTTTCAGATAAGCTTTGGCGCGTTTACATCACGTTTCACATTACAAACAGAGCTTTAACTATAAGATCAGATTTTGCTCTTCGTTTGTGCAGCGTTTGGTTTGGTTTAGTTTTGACACTACATGATGGCAGAGGCCATTTTTATCACCATGGCTCTGATTTGCCCTACTTGCCCCTCATCTCCAATAATTACCCTTATGTGATTGCACATGTTACCATGGCAGATTTGAACTTTGACCTCATGAATGGGGCAATAAAATCAGGGTGTGGTGGTGATGGTTATTGCGACAGACGTCAGAAGTTTATTTTATACTGTGCTCTCGATGTTGTCAGGTGGTTGCCGAGTCTTTATTTGTGACATCATCAGGCGTTTGGTTTGTTTCTGCAGACTGTGGAGGTTTTAGTTCAGAAACACATTCACAGAGTCTGTCTGTGTCTTTAAACCTGCTTGTTCTTCACATGATTTCATCAGAGTGGTTGTTATAAACACTTCTAGGATGTTTTGTATACAACTGATGTCAGATCACTGTTAATAATTCATGCTGCTGTGGAGAATTTGAGGGGTTGTTGGTAAAATCCTACACACACACACTCCAGACGGACATCAAGTCTCATCCAGGCTTGATATGAGAAACTCTCGTATCATCTTTCTTCTGTGCTGTTCATCACTGAACTCCTTCCTCTCTGTAACACTTACAGGTCAGTAAGTTTGAAGGAGAATCTGAAAGTTCTTGTACTGATCTTCTGCTCAATAAAGTGTGTGTTGGCAGGGAGCAGCGCTTCAATCCTTCAGGAAATGGGGCACATGACTGTGGTTCTGTATGAGTCATTGTCTCTCTCTCTCTC